>PVQA01000329.1:0-167332 GCA_002980515.1 Fusarium burgessii
ATCATTGTGCTGAAGAATGGCATTCCAGTCCTGCCGGACAGCTCGGTTGATGTGCTGACGAGCCCATTGATTTCTGATGGACAAGTCTGACTTTACGTCAAGGAAGGACATGATGATCTTGGAGTGAATATATTTGAGAAGACTATTGTATGTAGAGAGTCTGGCTCAGAAATTGATGGCAAGAGTATGGTTTGAGAAGAGCAAGGAATATATAGCATTAGCAACAAGTGAATACCAAATATAACTCCATTTCTCTCTTGATACATTGCCAGCCTTCATTCCTGGAAGTTCGGCTGTCCACACAAAACCGTATACGAATGGGAAGATTCCAATGACACCAAGTCACTCACGAGGCGCATCTTTCGTATGCTGAGGCGCTTTGATCTAACGCACAAAATTCAATACTGTAACGCTGACAGCTGGATCAGGTCGCATCTAGCAAGTGACCGTCCAATAATTATCGGAAGTTCGGGAAAATATCCTATGAAGAGAGCCCAAGGTTCAAGCCACTAATAGTGAGGAGATATGATACATCAAAGAAGTTGAAAGCGTAACCTGCGTAGAAAACTTGCAATGCCTTTTCTGACATAAATCAAAGGAATGTGACTCACATCCGGCCCGTGTCGTAGCAACAGCAAAATTGAAAAAGGCGGGGGTGGCGCGAGTACATACAGCGTGTAAGACACTAATGGGGACGAGTAAACGACGATCAATGATGGGAATGTGACTTGGGACAGGAATTTTCAGCTGTAAAAATCACTAAAGTGGCGTCAGATCAGGACATTTCATGTCTCGAATAGCTCTAGGCCATGCATGAGGTGGCCTCATTATGTCTTGTTCAAATCTTGAAGCATAGCGCTTTGAGGTATCAGGACGTATGGGTGCGAGCATAATTTTGTCGTCATTTCATGGTTCAGTGAATAGTAGACAAGGTTTTTGCAATGGCTTGATATTTTCATGTTGTATTCTTACGGCTCTGAGTCACTCTTTTCAATAGCAAGCCAAACGAAGGAAATCAGTCGAACGAGATAAGGTAATGTTGTATTAGACAGACACTTCATACACTATCGCTACCTATCCAATCAAGTAAAGGAATGTAGTTGATATCAAAGCCAGCGGATCTTTCATTTTCATAATCCCAACAATCTGGGTCGAGAAACTATTTAGTGAGATACAAGAACATGAGACAGCTTGTGACGGCAAGTCGGTGCCAGAGTTCCCACGGTGACATGTGGCCAAGAAAGACTGTTAAAGTCAAGAATGACGTTCTGTGAATACTGAATCTGGATGTATTCAATGTTGACCGTCTTCGCAACAGGAACGTTGATGTCAATCAAGAACTTGGGAACAGCATCACGGGGACCGTGAGATGCAGGAGAAACCATCTTCTTGTCCCCTACCCGGCAAACAGGAAGGTTGACCTGAGTTCGAACTTTGGAGAGCCAGAACTGAGCAGTAACTCTGACGGCGTTCGCGTTACCGCTGCGAGCTTCGATTGAGGCAGCATTAACACCAGCATCAGCGCCGATGAGGAAACCGATGTTGCTGGTTCCACCACCGAGAGCAGGGGGCTGAGCCTCTGAGGAAACCTCGAATGTGGTGTTCTCGATGATGTTCTTTCCGACATTGGCGTTGCGGAGAACAGTGTTTGGGTCACTCAGGATATCCTGTGTAATGGTACCAGCCTGGTTAAAGCTTGAAAGGTCCTGAGGAAGACGGTGCGTGTCTTTGTTGGTAAGAGTTTGGCTTCTGAATTCGATCCTTTGAGTCGTTCCAACAGCAGTAGGGGTGATGTCAACAGGGGAGAAGACAGGGGGGCCCTTAGCAGTGACGGTTGCAGTAAAAGATTGTGCATTGATGGAGGTACCATGAGGAATAGAAGCCATGCGGCACAGAGAAGCTGCAAGATCAGGCATCTGCTCGCTGGCGGGAACATGCATCCACAGACCAGGCTCAAAGTGAATGACGGGCTGCTGCTTAGGCGGCGTTGCAATCTCAGTGATATCAGCAATGGTTTGGGTGTACGGAACACCATTCAACATGATGTCAGCCTGGTCGTTCAGACCACGGTTAGGCACATCATCCAGACGTCCTTTGGCAAAAGCCAGGGACTCAGACGTGAGGTTGAGTTGAAGGATGTTGTCATTGTTTTCACCAGGAACATCAGGTGGAGTAATAGGGAGAGGCGTGGGTGTTTTTGTCCTTTATTTCACTTAGTGCCCAAAACTATTAAACCTTTCTGAAGAAGAACTCACCCGTTGGGACGGAAAATCGTGTTGAAACCAAATCCGCTGTATGTTCCGACGAAATGAGCGAGAACATCAAGCTGGGACAAGGCGACGTCACCGCCGGCGGGGTCAACGCTGGGGAAGCCATGGACGGGGACCAGGTTATCTTGGTCTTCTGGCTGAATGGGGTCAAGGATGGTAGGACCGAACTTGAATTCGTCACCCAAATCAATGGGGACAACAGGGGCAGTAGGAAGCATCATCTTGACTGAGTAGGTGGTCTTGGTAAGGTTACGATGAGTTACTGGGAGAATGGAAGTTTGGAATAGATCAGCGGTATTTCCGATGGACTTGACTATATATATCTGCTATATCCCATCACTCAGGTTCCCATCAGCCCTAAATGCAATGGCTTGTCTCCTCGACGAGCGGCTGAGACGCAAGGGGGTCTAGAGCTTACCCTTGCTGACCAGTAATATACCAGTCATTATAATCCATAAGAACTTCAGTATGATTGGTTCTCAACGGTCAATATCATAAAAAGAAAACATGGGCAAATCCATCACATGTGATAATCTCAAAATCATTCATCCGTCTGTTGGCGGACGTCGCATTCCAAGTCCTCCATTCCCAAGCACCCGGGCCGATCCTAGCCTTTGAAACCCTTCCGTAAACTAACCAAGGACATACTAACAATTTTAGCTGAACCCCCCCAATCTCACCACCCTGATAGGAATGCGCGTGATCTAGACCGCGAGATGCTGCAGCCATGAAACTCAACAAATGCATACCTTAAGAAAAGCTGAACTCTGTGGCTGAAGCTATTGACCGACCAACACTGGAATACGGTTGTTTTTGGACCGTTTAGTCTCCCTTGCGTAAGCCTCTTGAAGCGGCACAGTTTTGCCGTGCGTGAACACCTTTTAGTGCGAGCAGCTTGTTACTGTATTTGGTGAGCTATCGTAGTTAGAAGCCGCTTATTAGAGATTAGTTGAGCGTTATTCTTAAAAAAAAAAAAAGTTATCCGTTGAACTTTATTTTCGTTTTCCTGGGATAGTCTCACAATTTGCTATCCACCGTTAATGTCTCACCTTGTGCTGACTGACCATTCAATCACCATATCAACGCCATGTTTTTCTTTGCCCCCCTCCCATTCAGCCTCATGCAATGCATGCTGACTGCCGGAACGCAAACGGTATTGTACGCGCGTAATACGGTCGCGATCCCCGTCTCGCTATAACAAACATGGCGTCAATAGTGCGATTGAGCTTATGTCTCGTGCAAGCCATGCATGGCCTCCGCAAACAGTCTGGAAGTGTCTCTCTCCCCCGCACTTGTGCAGAGCTATCCGCAAAATGTCGGAAGTCGGACATCGTGGTAGGTTGAAACGCGTTGAGAAAGTGGCTGGCTGAATACGGTTCATTATTGAGAGAGTCTATGCGTGATTGGTTGAGAAAGGTGTCCGTACTACCAACTAGTCTTACACGCATTTGCAGTAGGTACAGTAAGTCTTACGTGTGCTTCGTGTATGTGACATACAGTCAGAATTCACATCAGCATTCACGCTAAAGGCCTGATGTTTCACTATATTGAAAGGCGAAGACCGGAGGATTCACTTTCTAATGTCTGTTCCATACCTTGATTGGTTGCCTATTGAGCAATGGTCCCCGATACCAGCTTCAGCCGCAATCCCAACCATTGCAGCCACCACGCAAGTCTCAGCTTTCTAGGAATGATAGACCGCTAATCTCTAGTGTGAACCGTCCGCACATGTGCTCAATAGTCAGAACGCCAGTGAGACCAGCCGCAGTTTCAACCGAGCAGCCAGTATACCCCTCCCTTCTTGGGATATCTGCAAGCAGGGAGAATATAAGGGACGGCTGAAGCCACAATTGCCCTGCCAATCACCAAGTAAACTCAAACTTCATCACTCACCATGTTCAAGATCAAAGATTTCCAAGGGATGCAATACTCCCGCGACACTTCTTCTTCCTTTGGTCAAAAGGATTACAAGTACTTCAACCAGCAATATGCTACCTCCTCCTACCAGACTGAGCATGACATGAACCCCGCACTCATTGTGCAGCCCAAGGAAGATGAAGATGTCATCAAGGCTGTTCAATGGGCGAGGGACAACAAGGTCAGCGTCGCTGTCAGGTCCGGTGGCCATCAGTACTCAGGTGCCTCTTCCACTGGTGGAAAGAACATCCAGATTGATCTGACTAATACCTACAAGGACATGATGGTCTTGGAAGAAGACGGTGTTCCTGAGGACAGAGCTCTGGTGCTTGCTGGTGTGAGTAACAGATTGCAAGACTTTAATGACTACCTTCGCTCCGTGAATCTGTTCGTGCCGCATGGCCAGTGTGCTTAGTGAGTCTTGAGAGCTACTGTAACGCTAAGCAAGCTAATACCCCTTAGCGTTTGCACTGGTGGACATGGCCAAACTGGCGGCTATGGTCAACTAGGTCGCAGTTTTGGTCTTTTCGGCGATCATATCATCAAGATCCGTCTCATTGATCACAACGGCTCGATTCAGAACGTCACTAAGCAAAGTGATTCTGAACTCTTCTACGCCATCCTCGGTGGCAGCCCTGGTAACTTTGGTATCATCACCCATTATACCGTTGAGGTTTACCGTGCCTCCAGCTACATGGGAACTGTTGCTGGACCCAATGGCTTCAAGGTACGAAAGCATAAGCAAGAGTTTCTAGTGGCCAACAATACTAATAGTTGTAGGGACCTCATGGTTTGAAGGGTCTGTGGATTTATGATCCCAAGGTCCTCACTCGTCTGCTCGGCTTCATCGCCAAGATGTCTGATGAGGGTACTGCCCCACGAGGCTATGACCTTTGCTGCAGTGTTCTCAGCACAGACTTCCCCGTCACCATGCTGTTCCCTTCACTCCGAGATGATACCATCTGGAAGAAGATCCAGCAAAAGATCAAGTCAGCTTTAGCCAAGGAGGTTCTTGACTTGCTTAATGGTAGCTTCCCTGCCATTATTGTCCTCTATGCACAATGGTGTCCTACCAGCAAGACCGACAAGTACGATGCCACCGTGGACAACTGGTTCAAGCAATTTCGGGATCTTCAGAAAGACTGGAGCAACCATACTCTTTTGATTAACGAGTTTGATGAGGGTATGGATACCATGACTGGAAAGTGGATTTTCCCCAAGCGACGAGAGTTTGAGCTTCCCTACGTCAAGCGTACCTACGCCACCAAGTCGCAGACTCTTCAGAAGGACGGTTGGGTCGATGCTGTAGTCAAGCGCTTGGACTTGATCTACAATCCTCATCAGAAGCTCGATGACGATAAGAGCGACAAAGAGGGTGAAGTATACGATCACTGCAAACTCTCAGTGCAGATCCAATGCTTTGGCGGCAAGAACTCGCGCTTCCTCCTAAACAAGGACAACGGAACATCCTACAGCTGGCGAGACTCAACTGTCGTTCAAACACTAGACTGCTTCCATGACCCTGGTGCCAAGTACAGAGAGTATGCTCTTAACTGGCAAAAAATAAACGACTCTATCATGATTGGAGCCAATAGTCCTTTCAGTAAGCAGGATCGTCGCGTGCTCTGGGGTTCATGGGGAGACTGGGATATGAGCAAGCCTGAGATTTGGCAAGCATACTATGAGGATGCGGACAAGTACAAGAGGCTTGGTAAGGCCAGGGCTAAGGCTGATCCAAATGGGACTTTTACTGCCAACCCTTTTGCTGTCGCCGCTGTGCGCGATGGCACGAAATTGTAAAGCTGGTGTGCGTAACACGAGGGAAATATGGGGGGTCAATAACAGGTTCCATATGTCCGACGATACACTACATACCTAGGGGATGGCTGAAGCTTAGGGCTCTCATCCTAAATGATTAAGATATTTAGACAAGTTTAAGATAATTTAGAATATTTTATCATAAGTTTGATAGGCTGGTTGACTAGTCCTATCTTGCATCCTAATGTCAGGGTCTCAGGCCTTCCAAAACTCCGAGCTCTACCATGTCTCTGCATTCTTTGTACTATTTCATGTGACCCTCATTAAGCTTGTTGAGCCAAGGCCAGCGTTCGATGGCAGGCTACACATGCTGAGTTTACTCACGATCTCTTATCCCTCTTTTTCACTGCATCTTTTCGTCCCGAAAGGAGAATATTGTAAAGCTATGTGACACCTCCCTCCCCTTTAGGAGAAATCTTGCTATGCAGCTCAAGCTAAAGCCAAAGATGTTCTTTCAAGTTATCCTTAAGTCATCTTGCATGCTCTAGATATTGTTTTACAAACTTGATTTGATCATCTGAGAGACGAATCCCAAGATGCAAAAAGGACTGGGCAATACTTCGATACGTAGTCGGACTATACATCCCGTCGGTATTCTTTGGTAGTTTATGCCATTGACTTCCCTCCCAAGTAAAGGGCTATTTCTTTAGCTCTTATTGTATTGTGACTGAAAGGTCTGTAGTAATTTGCACGCTGCTCGACGTATTGGCTGGCTTAGGCAGACAATGATGTCCTCTATCATCACTTACAGCGTTTCTCCATTTCATCTGTGCCAGAGAACTGGAATAGGTCCCTGCTCCTCATGCACGGTATGATCAAAACCAAAGTGATCTACCAAGAAGAAGCATTTGCGGTCTGGTAGGTCAAAGATATCGTTATATAGGTACCACTGTTCTTGCAACGGATCAAGTCGCGTTTCCAGAGATGTTGGCAAACGATGTCCTTCGTAAATGTTATCTTTTCCCCATAGTCTTTGCCAGATCGTTTGCAGTAAGACACGCACTTGACCTGAAGAATTACTTTCCGTAACTTCGGAGCTGTCTGTGGTAATTTCTAAGGCGAGAAATATAACAAGAGTATATTCTGTCTATGCAGTGCTTCCGCAAGGCCAGAAAAAGACATTAGGCGGGCTGGATTGTGCCGTTGACGGTCAAGGCTTTTACTGAGGTTTCTTTGCATGTGGATTTTAGGCAGATCTGGATATCTCGTGGTGGCTGGAAGCTCATCCCGAGATGAAGCGAAACTGGGTGGAAGAAAGCCTGGCCGTATTCAGAAATATCTGGCCTTTTATACCTCAGGTCTAAAAGGTTGCGGGGTAAGAGGAGTTTGAAGCCTCAAAACTGTACTTGCGAAGGATGAAAATTTAACCTTGGCTCTGGATGGATTGACTATTTTCCTTGACTCTGTATTTGCTAAGGTCTAAATAAATTTATATGCTAGCTAGGTTGCCCTCAACGTGTCAAAAGACTTGAGACCTTGACGCTTGCGGTGGAAAATAACTGGTCAAAGAGCTTGCTAACCTCATCCTACACTCATCTAAATAGCTTCATTACTTGGGATCAAAGTCTTAGACCAATTCTTCTATAATTCTCTGGACTGCAAAACAGCTAACCTTGGAGACCTGAACAGATACTGGATTGTAGAGGAGGTGCTGCAAGACTTCTGCTTTCTTCTTCTAGTCAATGACATGCCATCAAATCGAATTTCTCTTACAAAGGCTTGCCGGATATCTTTTGATAGTATTTACGGGTTTGGCTTTAAAATAATGTATTACTAAAGATATGAGTCACCGGCAAGTCCGGAAATATGTCAAGTGGGCCTCGAACTTCATTATAAGAAGACCCAGACCTGACGTGGTAATTAGGTTTAGCTATACGAATTTCCAGCTCATTCATCTTCCATGCAATCATGATGTCGGCGCCCATCGCATCCGCTCACCTTCGCGTCGCCCGCCCAACAAATAATATCGATGCCCTTCTCCCTTTCTACATCGATGGTCTAGGATTCAAAAAGATCGGTGAATTCCGTGATCATGATGGATTCGATGGCTTAATGCTTGGCCATGAAGGAGCAGGCTACCATCTTGAATTCACAGCGAAGCGCGGACATGATGCCGGCAGATCACCAACGCAGGATAATCTGATGATTTTCTATTTGCCTGAGAAGGAGAAATTTGACGAGGCCGTTGTGAGAATGGAGAAAGCCGGGATTGCTTCGGTTGCGAGCTTTAATCCGTATTGGGATCAGTTCGGAAAGACATTTGAGGATCCGGATGGGTATCGGATTGTGTTGGCAAACATGAAGTGGAATTTGTGACAGGATCGAGCGTATAGCTGAATCGGGAGCTAGATTGGAGCTGAGGATGAACCCGCCATGTCTTTCAACCATTGAGCGCCAAGCTCTGAGAGTATCCAGTTGAATATAACAAAGCAATAAATTAACAGCATTTTGTCATACGATATGTTCTCCTCGATACAAACTACACACAACCAAATCCACGGTTGTTAATTATTGACAATAACTGTCTGCAACATCCTGAGAATGGTCTTAGTATGTTACTAGCAGCACTCCAAGTCAAAGCAGTGGCAGCAGACGGTATCACAGTAGTGATAATATACTCTAGTACAGAGGATAAATAAAAGTGACTCAAGTCATGGCTCATTTTGGCATGACTTGCTTCGCTCATGTAGACCGGCTACGAGAAAGATAATATAATATACATAATAGGTAGATGTTTTGCTTCTCTCTTGATAGAAGAGATGCAAATGACTAGCCATCACTTCTAGGGGCTCTGCTAGGGCACCCATCCACAGAGATGTTCCCAGGCTTCATCTGATGATCCACAGCTTTCCCAAAAAGGTCCTTGGAGTGACCTTTTAGTTGGGGACTGGATGAGACCTCCTTCTCTTTGGCCTCCTTGCACGACATCCTTTTCCTGGCTTTTCCGTAGCGTGGGGTGCTTCCGTTCTAGTGGTTGAAGAATGATAGGTGTTTACAGCACTGGCTTGACTTTGACTTACAGGCTTTGCCTTTGAAGTCTCGGTGGCTTCAGTAGCTGTTGCCGTCTTCGATCCAGAAGCAGTACGCATTGTTGCCAATGTCGTGGATGTTGGTTGACTCCCCAACGTGGCTGTACTTTGTGCTGAGACAACAGTAGAAGACTTCTCATCCTTGATATCAGACTCGTCTAGATGATGAAGGAGTGAGCCCCAGCCAAGTCCATCATAGTGGCCCGAGCCTTCTCCCCAGGACCCAGCCCCGCCCTCAAATCCTTTGAAGTATGTCAAGCTATTGTTTAGGTATGCGGTCGTCCAAGGAGCATCGAGCCCTTTGATATGAACATAATGGTTGTAGAGTAGCTCCCAAGCCGGTCGAACCGCACCACGGGAAGCTTCGCTGATGACATCGAAGGAGACAATACCGTTGGTATAGGGTTCAAATGGGACATCGTTTCCGAGGTTGTATCTGGCAAAGTACTCGGCTCTGTAAAAAGGGATCAGCTTGGAGAACTATGCAGCAGTCAGTTAAGGAGAGAGTATTATCACGAACCCAAGAAGAATACGGCTGTTGTTGTAGGCGAAGAGGTCTTCTCCTTGATTCCATGCCTGTTGTCCTATAACCCCGAGCAGCTGGAAGTTCATGCTCGAATGACCCTGGTCTCGACCAGATTCTTGTCCTTGGCCAAGTGGTCTTCCAGTGCTAGGCTCCTCAACAATGTTTGAGATACCATTATTGATAGCCCCATTGCCCTCACCATGCTTGAAGTAGTCAATGGCAAAGTCCCATGTGGTTTGATTGTCGGTGAGGACTGCGATAGCCTGTGCGGAAGCAAGGTTACACTGTTCCCAATTTGCAAAGAAGTGCTTGACATTGTGCTCTGATCCCAGGACGTGATTGAGGAAGTCGAGGTTCATTGGCAAGAATATTCGGTTAAACATGCTAACGACCTTGGGCAAACCCCTCTCTGCAAATGGTTGGAAGTCGCGGAGAAGTTCAGCGGCATTAGCAAGCTCGTAACCCTGCAACCCTGCGGTAAGATAGGCATCGTCGCCCCCGCTGAGAACCTCTAGAGTGTCTGCCCAAGCAGTGAGGATGTCTGATGCGGCTTTTGCATATTGGTCTTCTCCACTGATTTTCCAGCGCAGAGCAAGGTTAAACGCAGCGGCTGCATCATGCCATAGAGCCTCGCCATTTTGGCCTCGATTGACATCCTTGACGGCATTGTTCTTGTAGTCGAGACTCGAGAACGGAATACTGGTTAGCTTATTCCAGGATGCTGTCCAAGGCTCTTTCTTCTCGGCAAGTTTGGTTTTGATGCGACTGATATCTCTATCGGTGACCAAGAGGCCGGGGTGGTTGAAAGCAAAAGCGAAAGTAAGAAGATAAGAAAGCAAAATAGTATAAATGAGTGTCATGATGAAAAGAATGTGTTAACGAGTGTAATTTCCAGATAATAAGACAATGAAAAGAAGAAGAACATATAGAAGATGATAGGAAGAAACAAATTTACAAGAAGTAATTTACCACTCGTTTAGCTTCATTTGATTCATACTAAGCGCCTGGTCAAGTGTCTTAGGCCAAAAGTCTAATGTATAAGCCTGAAGCCGCTCCAATCAAGCCATGCTGGAATGAAAGACTATAATCTAACTAATCGACCTGAAACCACGCTATTACTCAATGGTACGTTGTCAAGGCGGGGAACATCATATATCCTGAAACCACTAACAAGGTGTCTACATGAGATCTTCATGATCTCTCCACAAACGAAAGAGAAATATAGTTCGAGAGATGATTGAAAGTGTTTAGACATGATCCTTGATTCAATATCGGTGTTCAGGAGGTGGATTCTTAGGCTGAGCAAGTAGGGGCGAAAATCTTACATAAAGTACAGTAATCATAGGAATCCCTGCTACTTTTCTGCCCTGGTTAGTTGGGAGTCTAAACAGTGTCGTGGCAGCGTGGAAACAGCAAGATCCTTTCATTTTCGATCCATATACTCAGTACTTGAGTAAATACGTTAGGTGAAAATCAGGAGATGGACAATTTACCCCAGACTGACTTGGACCTGTGCGGACCATATCAGAATGTTTGTAAGACACCGTGACTACAATCGGGTGTCATCAAGGGTTCCAATTGCTATGTGGATGTAATTTGTATCTTAAGCATTAAGAATTTTCTATCTATGAAACTCTATGTAATGAGATTCAAGGTTACCAATTAGTGGATGACGATTGATTGTAACATCTTGTCCGGCCTCCGACCCTCTTTTCCTCCTTTCTGCCCCCACCAGCTACCATCCATGAATCCGTGAAGATATGTCCCTCCTATTAACTGGCAATGGTAACCTGCCTCTGGATTCATCTCTCCCATATGTCTGAATATCAGAGGCACTCGTGATCGCGGTATTACCCAGACTGTATCTCCCTCCTGCAAATTCTGGCATCCTAGTCCTACGTATCCTTGCTCTGTTATGAACGGCCTTAGGTACTCCCCATACGCGAATTGTGAGCCATACTCTCTCGAAGAGGGATTAATTCCGGCGCTTTTGGTGATGCTTAGCATTTCGTCGTCGTGCAGACAGAGCTCGTCAAATTCCTGTTTCAGCTTCTTCCAATGACTATTATCTCCCGGAGATGTTAACACGGAGTGCATCCTTTCTCGAATCCATTGCATGAAGCTGGGTCCTAATGATGATCCTTTCGGGGGAGATTGGCATTTTTCCCCGGCTGTGTTTCGGATCAGCGTTCGCCAAATAGCTTCCAATCGTCCTTCGCCTGTGAGTCCATAGTCTTTGCGCAGCCTCAACATCATCTCCAACAGTCGCGGGAATGGCCTACCATTCAAGATATCCAGCTTCGACTCTGCGAAAAAGGAAATCCTGTCGACTATTATTCCCCTAATAGCAACAGTCAGTTTCCGCTCATCAATTATAGCCGGCCAAAGACTGAGCTTCTTTTCCCGTGAAACCTTCGTGTCTGGTGAGAAGAAGAGTGCATCCGCTTGGTATCTTTTGTATCCGGTGACTCTTAGGCCAAGAGGATTTCGAACACTCCAGTCGGGTACCCATGACGGAAGATCAGCGCCGTTCAACTTGACGTTTCGAAATCCCTCCGCACAAGAAAGGACGAGTAAATCTTCACAGTCTCTGAGAAGCTGAGTGGCGATATTGAGGTATGTCTTTCCAGGACTGCAATCACTTCCATACGTGGGACATATCAGTGGCGGTAATTGTGCAATATCCTGACGACCTTGAATTAGTCCTAGAAGAGCGTATGCCTTATCACCCAGGTCTGTAGCTTCGCAGTTACGAGATCGTATCAGCGTATACAAGAGCACATTGGTCCAATGCTCCATCGCCATGGACGATTTTGTTGCTTTGAGAATAGTTGGAACTCCATAGTTTCGTGGAGCTGTTGCGGACGATCTACTGTCATAGAATTGTTTCAGATGGCCTGTCGATATGTTATGAGAGGCTTTCGTAAACACATCCCAGTCTGCAGAGTACTTTCCACAGCGGAGAGTAACAACGTCCTGGTAGGACGAGCTCCTGAATGATCCATGATCTACTCCAATAAGTTCGATCGAAGATTCTCCCGACAGCCTCCCAACAAGCCTCGTCGTTATCATCATGCTCCGAACCTTTGCGTCCAGTGGGTATACCCAATGATGTGAGAATGCTGCGATCAGCCACCTTTGTGATGTGATCAAATGCTCGCTTTGTGTATAAATCTGAGTCCCCAAGCCATGCAATGACTGAAGTCGCTCGACGATATATCTCGGCCATCATGTTGCTGACTTGGTAGCTTCGCTCAATCTTATTGTCTTGATCGATGCATATCGCATCGATCCAAAAGACTTCACGCATGAGTTCTTCATCGTCCTTCACCTGGATGAGGAAGTCCAGGAGGTTTCTGGCAACTTTCAGTTCCCCGTTGCCAATTCTGATAGTTGAAACGCGGTCGTTTGTCCATGACTTGAAGGGTTCCTCATTGCTAGGTGCTCCCCATCTATACGACAGGGCATAGTAGCGTATCAATGGATCATTCAAGCTTACGACCTTTAGTTTCCATCTTACTTCGGCGACGTCTTTAGCCCAGCTGTCCAGCGATACTAGCCGCAGCTCGCCTGCTTGAATGGGAAACTTGGAATAGTCCAGATCCATTGGGCGCTATAACAAATTCACAGATATAATGTTGCTGTAGACGATGTTCTGGATTAGTTGAGCAAGGCCCTAATGAACATTGCGGAAATATTGCGGCAAAGTGAGGGATTTAGCTATTTACAAATGTTTGTAATTCAGCCTCAAAATTGCGGCTGAGATGTTATCTCTTTGTGTAACTTGTGTCATTTGTCATGGGCGATTGAAAGGGCTGTCCAAACTGCAAGATGCGGGATTTGTTGGCGGTGCATCATTGGCCGACCAGAGAGGCCTCCATCTCACTGCCTCAAAGAAAGCAGTCATGCCTTCATTTTTCGACGAGTCATATGATTTAGACAACAGTCCTTTTCTTCTCCTTGAGAAATAATTGCTTACCTGCAATTGTCTGTCTGCCTCGTCAGGGTGGCCTGTGAGAAACGTGCAGCCAACATCCGTGGATTTGGTGAACCGTCCTTATGCGACCCTGTCTCTGGTCATCACCACTTCTCACTTCCATCGCAATGCCTGATCTCGTTTGTAATTATCAGTTCAACTTCCAACCCGGTTGGTTTGTCGAGTACCCGGGTGTTGCTCACACATGTCCTTGGTCGAAGCTCACCACTCAGCCAAATCTCGGTTTGCTCGACCTTCAAAAATGGGCCGGGTTGACCAGCCATGTTGAACAACTAAATCGACGGAATATTCCAGGGGTCTCATATAAGATACTATTGGTCGCGCGACATGGTCATGGTATTCATAACGATGTGATGGAGGAGGTTGGATCAGAAGCATGGAATGTTCGCACCTCCTGACAAGACGGATACGATCCCCGCCGACTGACACTGTTAGGACTATTGGTCAAAGCTACCAGGGGATGAAAACAGGACTTGGTTCGATGCTGAACTTGTCGAAAAAGGAGTCAAGCAAGCTAAAGCCCTCGGGAAGATGTACACTGAAGGCATCGAGACAGGGGGCTTCCCAGTCCCAGATACTATTTACACCAGCCCGTTGGCTCGAGGCCTCAAGACAACGAGCCTCATATTCAGAGACATAATGACAGCACAAGGGACAAAATTTAGGCCTATCGTGAAAGAAGGTCTTCGCGAACGACTGACCGATCATACGTGCGATAAACGAAGGACCCGAGAATGGATTCAAGCCTCTTATCCCGACTATGAGTTGGAGCCTGGCTTTGTCGAGGACGATATTCTGTGGCATGCTGATCGTTCAGAGTCGAATGCAGAGCATGTTGCTCGAACGCAAAGAGTACTTGAAGAAATCTGGAGACAAGATTCAGGATCCTGTGTTGCCTTGACCACTCACTCGTTCACTATCTCGACGATCCTCGAAGTAATTGGTGCGCCAGAGTTTCGGATGAGCGAAGGCGCAATGGCGGCGTTTTTGGTCAAGGGTGAGAAGATGGACATAAAATCAACGTGAAAGGAGTAAATAGGATAATAACAATAATAAAAAAAACGTTCCTCTTTCTTCCTTGATCATTGTTTGTGGGTCGTTCATGTCCTCCGCCGTTGCATAGCCAATACAGGCAATGGGCTTGTTTTTGAATACGCCCAGATCCGTGGTTCGTAGCTAACAATATTGTTGCAACACTCCCCAGATAGTCATGGACGTCTAAGCATAGTTCCCTCTGGAGCGAGAGCCGCAGAATCGAGAGGCACCTCCGCATCGCCACGCTTCTTATCATTGACCCAGTACAACAGACATGTACATAGTGCTTATCGCACTCCGATAGACAAAATGAGTCAAATGGAGTCTATAGGCTTTGTCTCCTGGCAAGTTCTATTACAATGCGCCACAGATCGGGATGCCCGAAACTTTTTAATGTCAGTCATCGTTCGCCTCATTGTCAAAGTTTAGCGCCCGGACAAATGGACATGATACTAGCTCCTCCATGTCTCCGACCACGCCAATGTCTCAGCTGTACATAATACCGCTGATGGTTCAATCCAATAGGAAAGATGCTATCAGGGTCTTGGCTCTGAAACCCTCGATGCAGGGCCATGGTAAAGAATATGTTGTTATTGGCTGTAAATCTTGTTTTGACTCTTTCGAGACGCGCCATCTCATAGTTCGCAATCAGCCACGTTCGTTGTTAGAAGGCTATGGCTGCAGCAGTTTCTAGACTAGCTTTGACGCAAAAGACGATCATTTTCTTATCAATTCATCAGAGATTGGGTGGTGGCTTTTCCGTCCAGGGGAAGAAAGAGGAAATACTTGCTAATGCGGTCCTGAGACCAGTCAACAACACATGTTCCAGGGTTCCATTGTGTATCTACTCCATCTTTGAAAGCACCCTCACTGGGCTTCCCTTTTGTTGTGCGGACATGTTGGCTGAGGATATGAGGCTGGTCGTTTCTGAAACATTTGTCAAACTGGCTTTCAACTTGGATGGTGATGAAGATGATGTCACAAAAGGGACTGAAACTCGATGAGCTCGAAATATAGTATTGATGCCCAAAGCATTAACTAAATTTATGCAGCATGCGTTATGCCAAGTAACACAGACTTTCAATAACCCCCAGCATGACAAGTCATCTGTGTCTCGAAGTCCTCCGTCTATCTTAATCTTAATCTATGGGGGGAATCATTTCCGACCATCGTACAATTGCTATGCGACAAAGGAAATAAAAACACTAGAATAATGGTAATGTAGCAGCCATGCTCGCTCGCTGTATTCTATCGAACATTTCCAAGGAAAATTGGGGGTATCATCGCACGCCGGCCTGAACAAGTCGGCTTTCTGCTGCTGGGTTGTTAAGAAACTTGGGCACCGAGTCCTGCAGTCTGTCAGTATGATGTCGAGAAGGCTGGAACGAGACAACTTACAGTGGCCATGAGTTTAAAGACGGCATCTTGTGCAGTCTCCAGTAAAGATGTTACCTCTTTCAAGGTATCTGCTACCGTGGGATCAAGAGCTTGTGCCTTGGTCATTCGCTGAGCAAGACTTGATCGAATCTTGTGGTTGACGTTGACCTCTCGTGGTGACCCAGGCGCAAGGAACGTGTTGAAGACGACGTGAGATTGAGAAAGAAGCTCATTCGCTCCGTCATCGCTCTTATCCTTCTGCATGGTCTCAAGCATAGCCTTGGAGTCTCGAATGATCACATCAGCCTGCTCGTAGAATGCAAGACTCTCTTCGCAGTATGTCTCTCGAAGGTTCTCACGGAACAACAATCGTAACGTAGGGTCGAGAAGAATCTTCTCGAGCTTGTGTCTGTTGCTCTCGTTGATACCGCCTTTTGCTGATGATGAGTCTGTCTTGCCTTGTGATGAGCAACGACTCGATGAACTCGTCTCGACGAGGTCTTGGCCGCGTTGGGAGAGTTGGTAAATAGCGATAGGGGTAGGTTGGAAGAGCTTGCAGGCGGCGAATTGGTTCATGTAGGCCATGTCTGTTGTTATTGACTCGATGAGGTTGTAGTGGACAAAGTGGGTTGCTATGTTGACGGCTTCTCGGAGGTCGACACATGTCGTGTTGTCTCGTAGCCACTCGGCGATGGCTTGACCTGTGCATGTATCATGGTATGTTTTACCATTCACCTTTCGTTCCGGCTGGAGTCGGATACCTGCTGCGCCCTCTGAGTAGGGGCCCTTCTTCCCTCTTCCATCAACGCCGATTAGTCGACAGAAGACAATTTCGGTAGTGGCACGATCGACATGGCACTTATCGGACTTGAGGTCTCGTTCCAGATGCAATAAGGGCCCTGTGATGAGACAATGTAACTCGCTAAGCTGATCCTGGTAAAGACCGTTTGATTGACAGAACCAGTCAAAAATCATGATACCCTTGGACGTCGGTCTCCATACTCCACCTCTTTGTTGAAACACTTGATCGGGCTTTCCATCGGCAGACTCGATATATCGGGCATCGACGAATTGCTGACACAAATTTCGGGCTGTGTTCTTATTCATGGAGAAGGTTGTTGTCGAGGTGGAGACGACGGTACCCGATGGATTGCTGGGGTCAGGCATACGATTTGACTGGGTAAGTTTGAGATTGCCGAGGTTGTGGATAGCATCTTCGGCAAGGAATGTGTGTTCGATCTTGATGAAGCGTACGCGGTGAGGGACGAGAGGGAGAAGACTGGCGAGGAGGGCGGAAAACAAATCTTGAAGATCCTGATTGAAATTGTTAGTGATATTGAACAAAAAGCAAGTAATACAATGCTGTTATAGCCGGTTATATCCGGGGATCAAATCAATCAAGTACCAACCTTTGATTGCGGTCGGTCATCATTCGACGCGCATAGCAAACGCGACGACGACTGTGTAATTGTTCCCTTTGACATGTTGGATAGATGCGTGGAAGACCGCCTCTGCAGAGTAGTAGAACCTGCTAGGTCGAGCATCACTCCGAATCTGAAGAAGAAAAAACAAAGGCAAGCAAGCACAGCTGGACGAGCATTAGCGGTCTCGGCGACGATGGCGGAGCCCGAGATGATAAAGGATTGGAAAGCGGACCTACATTACTCGTGCGGCCGCCGAACGATTCCTCTTTGAGCGAGCGGATGCAGAGTCTTTTCCTCGTGGAAAGCGGAGAACCACATGGCGAGCCGCTGGCCACGCGACTGACTAGATCTAGATGGAGATTAGACTCTTGATTCATCGACGTGCATACGATGTTGCACGGATGCAAGATGCAGGTAGAGGTTGGCGTTTCCTTTCCTTTAGTCCGTGGAGCAGTGACCACCTCGTTTGGTGGGCCCTGATAACTCAGCTCAAGGTAACCCAGCCTCGTATGTTATTGCTTTTTGTCTGGAAAGCCGCTTTCATCATCTGGGGCTTCGTTTTTTGCTTTGTCAGGGACCAGCCTTTGGAGCCATGACCCCCTTTCACTGAAGGAACAAGGTTTGCTTCTAGGGCGATTTCGGTCTAGCATCATCTGTTTAGAGCATTGGTAGCACGTTTTCCACCAATCACGCATTTTTGGAAGCTTAAAACAGTTCCATCAATCTAGCATCAACCTAGGAAAATTCTCGAGACGCGGGAAAGGTTACCCCTTACATTACGATCAAGATAAATACGGGAAAAACCGTCCGGCAATTGAGCAACTGTTCTTCTTTTGCAGAGCTGAAATGCCCTTGTCATTGACCTTGGTTCTGTTGGTCATCTTCACCGATGATCGACATGCGGTAGACACCGCCGGCTCCGCTCACCCACTTGGGCTGACATTCAAGCAAATTGCGCCTGCGGTTCCGCAGCGTGACATGATCAAGCAAGTCAAGCAAGCGCCCAAGGACATGATCCGAACAGTAACGGACCAGATCTACTGTGGCGCCACCGACTCGGCCGTGAGATTTGCTCCCTCGCCGCCCACTGGGACTGGGACTGGGCCACTTCGACTCAGTGAACCCATTGAGGCTCAAGAAGACGCTAAACGAGATAACGCAAATTACGATTCCATGGCGCTAAAAAGTGGCTCCACTTGAGTTGAAGAGCCAACGGGGGTCAAGCTGATTCGTCAATCTGGGAGAAGGGCTCGCGGAAATTCCGAGATCTCCCTTCGACCGATTTTCCCATGATCCCATCCATGCATGAATTGAAGGAAAGAAAGCTTGTTGATGCCGAATCGACTGTTTCTAGAAGATCCGTCCTTGAGTTAACTTGACGTTGTGGTTGCACATCACCGCCGATCGTTCCCCTTTTCTGTATTTGTGTCGGTTATGCTTATTGAGGTTCAGTAAAAAAAAAAAAAAATGTCCACCAAAATCACAGACTAGCTCAGAAACCAGAAACTTGGGCCATCTGTGCACTTTTTCTCACACTAGCTCAGACAGGCTCTTCTCATTTTCTGAATCAAATGCATGTCGATCCTCTGCGGCTGCCCCAGATATCGCTTCAATAGTTTGGAACGGAGGGACAACGGCCTCAAACCCGATGACCATTTTTCTATTGGACAGCACTACAATGTCACCATCACAAATAATCAGTGGGCGGGAGATGAGATGCTGTGGATATAGGTTCCGCTTGTCTGTGCTCAGGGCTGAGAATACCCTGGTCATCTTGTTAAGGAGAATTCATCCACGTGGGAGTCCGGGAGTCCGCTGTGGCTTTGGGAGCAATGGCATTTACCTTTTCCTATATGTCGCGATAGTTTCACTTGATCTTCTTATCCTGTCAGGGATATAACTGCGGCTCCTAAATTTCCCGACTGCTGGCGTCCTGCCGTATCACGCATAATCACCGTAAACCATGCAAGATGCGACCCAGCTTCTTATCTCTTTGATCATAGTGAACATGGTTTTGCATTATCACAAGTCCCGGGTAGATACCATCCACTTACCCACGATTTGGCACAGACACCACCCAATTAGAAAATGGCC
The DNA here is from genome assembly GCA_002980515.1 of Fusarium burgessii. Lineage (NCBI taxonomy): Eukaryota > Fungi > Ascomycota > Sordariomycetes > Hypocreales > Nectriaceae > Fusarium > Fusarium burgessii. The sequence goes on from PVQA01000329.1 coordinate 19,488, forward strand.
CCAATACGAAACAGCAACGTCGCCATATCACCTCATATCTGCATTGATCATGCAAGCTAATGGTAATAAATCGGCAGTTACCAGAACTTTCATAAGACTCCTTACTGGCACTGACTCATGAATCCCTGACAAACTCAGACCAGAGCGCTGGACTAGCTAACTGCTAATCTTAATCTCCACGTGGCCGACACGTTTGGCTTGAGAGACCATGACAACCAAAGCTGCACTAATCCTCGTGTTTTTCATACTGGTGCCGCCCTGGCAAGACACGATTGTGCTTGATTAGCCTTCTTGACACATAGTTATATGTAGCTTATGGACCCCTTTTAGCTCACCATTCAGGGACTTTCCTTGAAGCTGATCTTTGGATCCTACGCGATGACGATGCTGAGAGACGAGTGTTATGTGGAAATTGAATGTTCATTAGTCGTGGAATCATTATCAAAGAAGTATGCGAGTTGTCACTTTCCCTAGAAGGAAATTCCGTGTCACGTCAACGTATGTTATCAGGGCATATGCTTTGGATGAATCTATCTTCAAGGTTTAAGAAAGACGTTAAGAAACACTTGACGTGCGACTATGAATGCAGTATATGGTTGGCTCAGGGGACACTGCCCTACAAACAAACAGCCTGAGCGCTGACAATGACTGTAGGACTTTTAACTAGCAAGACACCTGCATAAGCTAAGCTTCGACGGTATGTGGGCAGCCGGGGAAACCACCGTGCCTATTGGCCCTAGCAGCGCCTTGCATGATGGATGGTTTACTCACGGGCACGGATCTTCACTTCCAACTTACACAGGCTTGTGTCCAAGCCGAGACAGGATACTTGCCTACAGGAATCTGTTACTGGCTAGATCGCCATCGGTGGACTAGCTGGAGGGCTATGCAAGAGTCCAACTACACTCAAGGTTGGCAGTGTTTTGATATTGCGGTCGTGGCCTCATGCAACCTTCGCAAATGAAGCAGGATGAGCTTGCAGAATGTAACGGACTCGCTAGGGGCCCAGTGATTTTGTTTGCAACTGCTTCGCACCTAGCAATTGGGGTATTTCAATCACCAGTAAGCGTCAAATATTTATCACAATTATTGTTCTCTGGGGCTGGAGAAACGAAGACAATATAGAATCAAAAGACTGAGATATTTTCAACCAATCATAAGTCGTTGCGGGCGAATGGTTTAGTGGTATAATACTCCCTTAGCATAATTCATCTGAATAATCTGGGAGTGGTCCAGGGTTCGATTCCCTGTTCGTCCAAGATAGGTGGTTTAATCCCACTGTTATCCGCTTCTTTTTGCATTTTGCCAATTATCAAAATCGTCTCTAGTCCAATAGTAATAGCTCTATAGTAGTTAATGTCTTGCCGGAACATTATGCGTGTTTGGTGACGAAGAATATATGGTTTTTATTAGTTGTTTTGAGAATATCTCTCTACTGCCGGGTAGGTAAGCGTAAGCCCAATAATTCTATAATAACAGGCATACAAGCAGAACGCTGGAATGACACAAATATTACACTTATAAAACAACCTTAGAAATTGTCAGGTCGCACCTTTCATACAGGGGAGAAGGTTTAAGGTCTAGGTTGGTGACCAACTCCCGCCAAGTTCACGATGCTCCAGAAAGCATCGCCATTGGAGCGCATGATAATTTAAGCTTACTGTTAAGAATGCCAGGGGCCGATCCAATGAGAAACTTCGTTTTTCTTAACGGTATTATTCCGCAACCTCGATATACCTGAAGCTACGTCACAAATAGGCAAAAGATCACCTTAAGATCCGTATTCTTCTGTGCCAAACCAAGGCCTAAGCTATTTTCGGAGCTGCATTCTCCGTCGACCCAATCAAGCAAAAGCGCGTCAAGTTGTTCCCCGCACAAAACATGTTCACGCGGGGACCCCACAAACCGCGACGAGCAGGGGCATAGACGGGTTATTATCCCAGAATAGGAGGTCATGACACCATGGGATATTTACCGCGCCATTGAGATGAAGGCGCTGCAGAGAAACTTCGTGACATCGCGCCCTGCATGGCCGGTAGATATCCCGAAGTTGATCGCCAAGACTATGGGAACCAAGCTGAGGAATCTACCGAGGCAGAATGTGAATAAGTGAATTGCTATAAAAAGTGCCCAAGATCGCCAGGAACCATGACAGGTACAGCAGCATTCTGACCAGCATCCCACAGCAATCATGCGCTTCCAATCTCTTCTCTGGGGAGGACTCTTGAGCCTCTCTGCAGTCCTCGCTGCTCCTACTGCAAACCAAGATCCTGCAACTCCTGCCAAGCGTGCTCTGCCAACTTCGACATTCTCCAACAATGTAATCTTTTCTCCTCCTTCCAACGCTGGCTGGACAGACCCTCGTGTTCTCTACGCCCGCTCCATTCAGCTCTCAGACGGCTCTCTGCTCGCGACATGGGAGAACTACTCCCCGGAGCCTCCGCTGGTTTACTTTCCCATCTATCGCTCTACAGATGGTGGTGTGAAGTGGACTCAGATCGGAAAGGTCCAGGATACAGTTAATAACTGGGGACTGCGATATCAGCCAGATCTTTATGAGCTGCCTAGAGCTATTGGAAAGTATCCCAAGGGAACTATCCTCTGCACAGGAAACAGCATCCCTACAGATCTGAGCAAGACCAAGATTGATGTCTATGCCAGCACTGATGGTGGAAAGACTTGGAAGTTTGCTAGCAGCATTGCCCAGGGTGGTGAAGCTCGTCCTAACAACGGCCTCACACCAGTTTGGGAGCCTCACATGATGTATGTACTCTATGGCACGCTTTCATAGCATCATAACTAATCAGTGAATAGGGTTTATCAGGACAAGCTTGTTTGCTACTACGCCGACCAGCGCGATCCTAAGCACGGCCAAAAGCTCTCTCACCAGACAACCACTGATCTCGTCAGCTGGTCCTCTCTCGTGAACGACGTCGCCGATAGCAATTATAATGCTCGTCCTGGCATGCCAGGAATCGCACTCCTCCCCAACGGCCAGTACATCTTTGTCTACGAGACCTGCGGTACCCAAGGCTGCAGAATCTTCTACCGTCTCACCTCCAACCCTCTCAATATCCTCGCCGCCAAGGAGTACGCTCTTGTCAGCAACAAGGGTACTCGCCCCGTTAGCTCACCCACAGTTGTCTGGAGTTCAGTTGGAGGAGCCAATGGAAGCATTATTGTCAGCGCAGGAAGTCAATCCCAGATCTTTGTCAACAAGAACCTTGGTGCTGAGAACTCTTGGGTCGAGTTTGCTACGCCTCAGCCTAATGCGTATACTCGTGGACTCATGTTGTTCAAGGAGAATGATAACTTCTTGGCTATTATCGGAGGTGGATGGTTGCCTCCTAGCAGCACTAACCAGGTTAGCCTGAGCGTTATCGATTTGAAGAAGACAGGATTGTAGATTAGCTGGTGGTACTGTGATAGCATAGATACTTCGGAAAGTCGTGGTTTGTTGCGATAATTGTCACTGTACATAATAAATTTGACTCAATATTTATATGCGTCTTTGTCAGATCTTGACATGACAAAGGAGACGATTAGGTATTATAAAGACTTTAACCCTATATATAGATTCGTTTCAGCGATATTGTATGGCGAGGGGGGTAAAATTAACGATATTCAGAAACTAACCTAGGCTGTACCCAAGATATAATGCTAGTAATTGAAGTTTGATGGTAATCTTCCTTTATTTTCATATCCAGTTATTAGATCTACTCTGTTAATCTATTTGCTTACGCCACCGCCCTTGAGATCAACTGGATAACCCCACCACTTAGTTTGAGCTATCCAGGGATTCTTCATCTTTGGCAGCCTACCCTGCCTAATCGTGAGCCCCCAAACCCTGACCCAAATAGTTTGTCTCACAAACATATGCAAGTCAGTGTTTAACATCCTGCTTCCGCGCTCGCATTGCATCATTATTTTCAAACCGACAGTGGCTCGCTCAAAAAAAGGCATCCTCACAACAAAGCTAAACGACTCCATCGAGGGCGTGTTCATGACCATTGGGTATGTGTGATTTCGACCAGGAAATATGAATTTCATCCTACACCTGTCTTCTCTTTGGAAAATTCCCTTCTCAGGCCACCACAAGCCCAGAATATGGTGATCCACGTTGGCTGCCAAAGAGACGTTGTGAATGTGAAAGCCAGGGTGCTGATCAGGGTGGTCTATTCTGAATTTACTAGAGAACTGTCAGCATTTATATGATTGACTGCCCTCTGGGAGAGTTACGCAGTGTAAGGGCCGACCGTCTCACCGCCGATATGCCTATCGACTTGATCCATATTCAGATGGTCGTGTTCGTAGTCAATTTGAACGTGCGGCCATGCGGGTTGCCACGGATTTGATTCGGGTGGAAATTCCTTTGGTAGTGGTACAAGATTGTCTGGGTCCGGCCTCCACTTCGGTGGTCTCCTTCTAAATTCCCTGATGCATGCATGAGAATAGGATATTAAGGCGAACAGTGCCAAAGCGAGATAGAGAAGCCTCATGGTATCAAATGATGAGATGTAAGCGGAGCTGGCATTGAGTGGTACCCTGGAAGTGTATAGAGAATAAGGTGTTATCTTTGCATGTTGCTTAGATCTAACTCGCAGAGATATATTGATATGGTCTTGTACAAAATTTAACTCGCGGAAGTGGAAGACTTTAAGGCACTTAAGAATCTCGGCTCTTATTCCTCTGAGAGTGGGGGGATCGCTAGGTTTTGTCAGTGGACATATAGTATATATGCCAAAAGTTTATATCGTGTCGTGATCAGATAGGCTTCCTGAAGCCGAAAAAGGCACTGTAAAGCCACAAATAAATCTGCCGATGCTCGCAAAGAAATATCGAGCTTCGATTTGCCTGTAAGATGATTTAGTGATGAACCTGTAAAGTCAATGGCCTTGAACTGCCTCTCTCATATTGCACCTAACAAGGGATTACCTCTCTTTTCGCTCATTTCCTCGTTGGTTGGTTCTAGTCCTTCGATGATGATTCTGTTTGCTTCTTCTTCTTTGCCATATAGCGGGGCTTTTTCATTGATGCCGGTGTCGTACTTCATCCTACTCTCAATAGTCCGACTGAGCCATTCGAAAGCCTCCAACACGCCTTCTCCGGCCTTGGTACTTGAGCCAAACACCACCGTCAGAGGTTCTTAGTATGTCCAGCACTGATCTATGAATCACTCACGAGTGGGCTATTCACCAAAGGAGACGAGATATCGTCAACATAAAATCCTTTAATCTGCTCGGCAGTCCGAGCGCACTGTAAAATATATTTAGTAAGAGATCAGGTTAAAAAGGCAAATGCAATACACTATTATCTTGCTTGTTTGCCAAAATCAAGACAGGTATATAATTTCGCAGCCCGTCTTCATGGCGTATAGCCCGAAAGAGTTCCCCTCTCGCTTCTATGAGCCGTTCATGATCAGTTGTATCATCAATCCAAACAAGAGCATCCGCATGCTTAAAGAACGATCTTTCTATGGATCTGTACGTCTGAGTTCGGCTCCCTACTGACGCTACGACAACTGATATACCATTTTTATCAACAGCCAAATGGGATCTCAGTAGGGTAGATTTTCCAATGGCGTCAAGTCCACTGATAAGGATTCGGTGGTGGCTCGGAAGTTCGCTGAATAAGCTCGTGATTGGCGTTCTTGAAGCTGGTCTGATAAGACCGATTGAGGCGAGTAGGTCACGGGCGTAGGATAGTAGCCTCTAAACAATTATTGCAGCAAACAGACTTTGGGTTTGCACATATATGAGTCACAATGGAAGCGGCTTATATGAGCTCTCAAATGGCTGCCTGGAGAAAAGGCCAGGGAATGCTGGCTTCGAACACGTAGCTTCCAAGAAATGATTCTTCACTCTGGTAATGGAGTTTTCTCTACAACAAGAGAGGCTAAATTACTGCCTAGACCCTGAGATTTTATATGGAAGCGGCATCATCTTGATTCAAGCATAGAGCGAAATAACAAGGAAACAGTATTGGCTGGGATAACTGCAATATTACTGCCTGCAATCAATCATGATGAACAAAAGGATCTTTGTTTGGACGCAAAACCTGAACAAACATGAATATCCACAAATCTTAGGCAACAAGCCGTATTGGGTTTGCGTAACATGAGTCGAAGTGAATCATTTGGCAGGGTGAGTCATGAGGGCTTCACTTTCACCTGTTGGTGGCGGGGTGATTGGGAAATGACGAAATGATCTGATTACTCAGCGAATTTGCTTGTTGCCCCGCTCCACTAAAAATACTCACTTAACACAGCTCGACATCCACGAGCGAAGCCAAGCATCATCAACTCACACTCAGCGAGCGACATCTCGTCATCATGTTCAAGCGAAAACCCGACATCAGAAACCTAGCGCCTCTGCGCTCCTCAGATCGGAGAAAGCTCGCGGACCAGATCATCCGCGACTATCAAGTCCCTCTCCCAGAGTCCAGCGACGATGCGTCATCAGGAACACAATCACAAACGACACTACGCAACTCACTTCTCCCAGAGTCGACTTCTTCAGCTCGCTTCATCACACCCACAGAACAAGGCACAGTCTATATAGGCGCGCATCCAGACCAAGATGAGAGAGTCCTCTGGTTCCAGACTGGAAAGAACCCCCGCTTGATACCCACTGTGTACACTCTGTGGCGGAACCCTAATCTCATTCCACTTCTGCACACGCCTGATTTTGTGGTTGAAGAGAAGTTGAAGCATGGTGCTGATTTGATGGTTCCTGGATTGGTGAAAGCTAGAGGCACCAGCTGGGATAAGCGAGCGAGCACTGGCGCTGTTGTAGCTGTTGCGGGGCTGCAGAATGATACGGTGCCAGTTTGGATTGGAACATGCCAAATAGATGTGCGCAATCTGCCAGATGATGTCCGAGGGCAGAAGGGTGCGGCGATCAAAGCGCTTCACTGGGTTGGTGATGAGTGCTGGAGTTGGAAGCAACTTGGCAGCGGAGGAATTGACCCGCCTTCAAGCTTGGAAGGATGGCAGGGACTGGCAGCTGGTCTGGCTAGTGAAGTCAGCAAGGTGTCTCTAGAGGACGAGAATCAAGCGACAGACGCCACACCAGATGCCCAAGCAGAGGAAGCCCAAGGAGACGAAGCAGACGAAGTAGACGAGGAGCATGAGCCAACAACGAAAGAGGTCGACGATGCCTTTCACCAAGCCTTCCTCTACGCAGTCTACAAAGCCAAGCAATCCGGCAGTCCTCCACATTTCGGTCTCCAATTTCCCCTCCAGCCATCTTTCATCATCGCAAACATGGTCCAGCCCAACCTTCGATACCAAAACCAGAAGCACTACAACATCAAAAAGACATCATGGAAGAACGCCAAAAAGTTCATCAAGCATCTTGACAAAGAACAGGTCGTCAAGTCTAAGGACAGAAATGGTGGCGAGACTGTCATTCTGGATATTGACTTTGATGATCGGGAGGTGCTTGACTTTAGACCATATCGACTGCCAACACCAAAAACAACTGCTGGGGAGGGTACTTCGGCGGCAGATGCTGGGCAAGCCTCAGGGTCGAGCTCGTCTGCGGGACAAAAGGTTAACATCCAGATGGTGTATCGTGCATCTTCAAAACTTGTACCTACTCTTTTGCCCTCGAAGACGGACTTCTATTCAGCGCAAGAAATCTCAGCAGCTATCAAGTCATATATCGATCAACATCCTGAACTAGGCGGTCAAGGAAACTCCAGCGTCAAGCTCGACCCATTCCTCGCCAACGACATCCTTGGCAGCAAACCATCAGACGAAGACGTCAGCTTCCTCTCTGCAGGACGAATTCCCCGCAGTACTCTTCAGAAGCGAGTATTGGAGGACACTCATCTCTGCCAACCCTTTCACATAATCTCCCAAGGTTCTCCTTCACCGGATCAAAAGCCTAAAGCCGGTTCACCACCTCGAATCTTGATAACAATCGAGAAGCGAACGGGCACAAAGGTCGTCACCAAGATCTCCAACCTAGAGCCTTTCTTCATTGATCCTCAGGTTCTTGCACCGGAGTTACAGAAGAAGTGTGCCGGTTCTGCGAGTGTTGGACAAGTCGCTGGTGCGAAGCCGGGGTTGATGGAAGTGGTTGTTCAGGGTGATCAGAGAAAGATCCTCACGAAGGAAATTTTGGCGCGAAAGGGTATTGACGTGAAGTGGGTAGATGTTGTCGATAAGACGAAGCCCAAGAAAAAGAAGTAGACTATGATAAAAATGGCCTTTGTAAAACATTACGAGGTAATTGAAACATGATCTGCAAACCATCCTGTTCGTATAGTTGATGTGTCCTTTAAGGAGGGTTCTAACGAAAACAATCATAATCACCCATTTCTCAAGGATTTAGTGTGTAAATCAGGTTCTAATCAGCATCATCGGAAAACTGATAGTCTTGATCTCAAATAAAGCCCACTTCAAGAGGAATACTATTGAGTTCGTTGGTCGACATGTTATACAGAGCTGCCGGCATGAATGTTCTCTGCTACTGAGCTCTAGCCAGAGTTGAACCAATGAGATTACCTTGCTAGAGGAGTTCGAGTAATGTAATTGGACGTCGGCTATTCTCACGTGCGAACACTAGGTTGTTGGGCCGCACACAGAAGCAGGATTGATATGCCACTCTTCATCATCATTCGTGCCTACCTAGCATCATCTCAGTCATTGACCTCAACTTCTGCCTTTGATGGCATATTTATCGCCCGAGTGCTGTTTTTGTCTTTGTTTATAGTCACCACGATGGTGACTGGCAATGAAGGAGGGGCTAGCAGCCTCAAAGACTTAGATATCGAGCATTATAATGCATTCGATCGTTCTCTACGACGAACACTGGAGACTGATATAGCTGAACAAACATTTTCAGAAGTACTTGATGGTTTACCACTGCGTTCTTCATATCTGGATTTTCAATTTCCGCAGGACGGGCATCCTGCACTTGAACATGAAGAGCTTTCGGAGGATGTCCGGGAAAAAATCCGTGGATTCCGAGCCAACTTCGATATCTGGTCCCTCTCATTTGAGCCTTCTGTAGGTGTAACGCATTACCATTGACTGTGTCGAAACTAACATGCTCCAAGTTGATGCGAGCATTCGGCAAAACGTCACCTCAATCAAAAGAATTTCATTTGAGACTTCTCGAGATGCTTGCGGTGAGCTGCCACCAGATTGGAGTTTGTATATTTCAGTTGGAGGAAGCTACTCAGAGACATAAAATCTATCACAACTGGAGAGATTCTCCACGAGACATGACCAAGTGGGATTCATTCCGAGACCCAACGGCCTTTGCTTATGGACCCTACATCGCAGTTGACCAGTATCCAAATGGGGAAGCAGATACAGTAGGATATTGGGCCGAGGCCAGAATATTTGGTGGCGTTGTAGTCTTTGATAGAGGCGAGGATGGCACTGAGGTAAGGAGGATTTGCTGCTTAGAAGCTACAAATAGCTGACGACGCATTCAGAACCGACAAGTATACATTCATGGCTGTCGGAGAAGAGGACCACGAACGATATATCCCCCAACAGACCAACAATTCGAACACATCATTCACTTTCTGCTCGACAACAGTGACAGTCATCAAGCAACCCCGGCTCATCCTTTCCCCATTTTGGCGACGAGGCAGAACCGTTGGCGCTGGGATCCTTGGGAAGCAATGGCGCACCACAATATCTATCGGGACAAGTTTGAGCGCAAAATTAGTCCTAACAAGGGAAAATCATGCGTTCTCAGCTCTATTGACTGGCCCGAAGTGCAGGACGATTTATTCCTTATCAATGCCATGCATGATCGATTGGAGGGGAAGCCAGTGGATGAAGACGAGATTGCTGCAGCTAAAGAGGGGTTGACCAAAATTACTCCCTCATCACCCTTATGGACAAATGAAGAGCGGAGATACCAGGGATTATAAGAGAATAAGATGGCTTCAATAAAAAAACGTATTTTTACATGAGATGCTTTACAATCAAACAGGTGTTTGTCAATTGATATCATGCGTTGAGCGAAAATCCCGCGTCGGCAGCCACGCAAGCCAGACAGCAAAAAGCAATGCCTCCTGCAAACATGATAAAAGCTTTTACGAAAGCAAAGAAAAAGAATGAGGCACACCGGATTTGAACCGATAACCTTCAGGAATCTCCGTGCTATAACAGCTGGAATCTGACGCGCTACCGTTGCGCCAGCGCCCCATTGGTTGAAAGCGATTGTTCTATTTTTGGTTTATATCATGGAAATCTCACGATGTGGGCCTGTAGGCAGACTTTGTATTTTCAGGTCGTTCAAACATGGCAAAACGTTACCCTGACAGTATAAAGTCGTGGCTTTCAAGGCTATTGCACGATAGCATATAATTTTTGAAGATTTAAGATACTACTTGGTACCATCCTTTGTGATTTTATTTCACTATAATTTGCTCTCTCATACAATCCTTTGGCTAGGTCTTGCTGGCAATAAGCAGATCAATTCTGTGCCCGAGGCACACCATTAAACAAACCTGTCGATGGATGGCTGGTCGTTGCTCCGAACCCTCCGAACCCGCTCGTCCCAAAGGAGATGTTTGAACTACCAACCTGATTTCCTTGTCCGAATAGCGATTTCTCAGGCTTGTAGGAACTGTTACTATTACCAAACAAGCCGCCCGTTCCGCTCGGTTGCGGCGTTGTTGTAGGCTCATCTTTGGATGGGGTAGACCAGGGGAATGATTTTTCTTTAGGTTTTGCTTCTGATGCCTGGGAAAGTGACATGGCTGAAGTACCTGCAGTCGTGCTGCTTGTGGACGATCCAAATAGTCCTGAACGGGGAGCGGTGGTCACTGCTGCCTGAGTCTGAGGTCGAGGAGCGATAACTGTTTGTGGGGCCGGTTGAGAGACTGTTTGTGGCTGCGATGGGGGGATAGTCTGTCGTTGAGAAACCGGCTCATGCTGCATAGCCTTCTGAGACGGTGGAGAAGCTTGCACCTGTTGTACTGATGCGCTAGCCTGGCTCGGAGCTGCATTGACGGCAACTGCAGGCGTTGCCGGCTTGTCTATGACCGGTACGGCGGGTTTGATACCCGTTTGGACAGGCTTCAGTGACTCTGTGGTTGGAGCCATGGCGGCAGTATTGGTTTCCACGGTGATGGCCACAGGGGTTTGGTCTGTCACAACAGGTTGCGCCGCTGTTGGTTTCACCGACGATTTCTCCACCGACTCGCTGAGCACCTCATATACAGGTTCACTTTTCTTTTCCTTCACAGCATCACAAACTGGCACCGGTAAAACTTCCCTTGAATATCAGCCCTGTCCAGGAAATGCCACTGGCTACTCACCTGTTACTGCTCTTGGCTTGTATCGCCGACATTGGGCCAGACCATGTCGCAGAATCTCTACCTCTTCTTGAAGACTCTTTCTGCGAGACGACATATCGTCTGATTCTCTAGCCAACTCCTCGAGCCTTTTCTTACTCATTCGATCGACCTCTGTAGGTGTGAGGATATCTGGTATATCATACACAAGGCAGCTTTCAACAGCCAAGTTGATGACATTATCGGTAAAAGTGCGCAGAGACATCTTCCAAAGTCAGTATACAGCCACTAGGAAGACTTGGGGCCCCCTTACCTCATAATATGCTGACATCATGTCTATGACTTTGTTGGTTCCAAACTCGCCATCTTCTAAGCCCTCTTCCTTCTTTATGTCCTCAGCAATTGTCTTCGCGTCAATCTTCCTACTTGCATCAACCATTTTCGCTGGTTTATCTTCGTACAAATGTGGATACTTCTCGTGTAGAACAGCAGAGATTCGACTCTCCAGCCTTGTGCTTGACATCTGTGACAAAGTTTGATAGAACTCCAGGTCAAGAGGAAGTGCATAACCCTGGATATAAGGTCTCAGTAGCTCATTGATCTTCTCCTGGAGTATCATTTCCTTTTCATCAAAGAACGGATCCACACAGGTTGACAGAATTGCCTCTGTTGTTCGGTTCGTCTGTGGAGACCCAACAATATACTCAAACACTTGGTCTACAAAAGCCTTTGCAACTGTTGTCACAAGCCTGACGTGGGTCTCAGCGATGCCTCTCCATGGTGCCGCCTGTTGCTTGAAAAGCTGCATTGCAAGGTCTTTGTTTGGAGTTCCTGGAAATTCCAGCCCTTGATTGGCAGCGGCTTGCTTTTCAAGTTCTTTGCCGAGCTCCTTTGCCGTGATTTTCTTTGGCTGAGGAGGGTTGTAAGGATAACGTTTGAGAAATTCTTCCAAATATCCAGGAATATTATCGTGCTCCGAATCACTGTCGTTTGCTGAGATGATGGTCCGAGTTGACCCTCTGGTTTGAAGAATGTGATCAAAGGCTCGGCTGAAATTTCGTAGCTGGGCCCGAAAATTTCGGTGATCATCCTGTAAACCGCCGAAGAATTCATCGTTGTATCGACCATATATACCATCCCTGGCAAGTCGCTGGAAATCGCTGGCAATGGTGAGTAGAAAGGACCTCAGGTCTTCTTGTGTGGTTCGGGATTTGCCAAGTCGTTCAAGTTCCTCTTGTCGCTCTCTGAGCGTCTCTTCGATGTCCTGAACAACACCAGGTAGACTATTGCGGATGTGGCTGTACAGCACATGACTGAGCTTCTTTCGCAAGCTCACGATGCCACGATTCTCAGAAGGGATAGTAGACCAAGCGCCTTTCTGAAAGAATGAGTCTTCAATCTGGTCTCGGGCCTCCAAGCTATTCTCATCTTCAGCCCTGTTGCGGAGGACGTGCCACCCGAGCTGCAACTTGTGCGCAGCCTCCTGGTTTTTGGCGACTTTTATGTATTCCTTCTCGCCATCATAACCAGGGCGAGTAAGATCAGGCTTGGTGATGACGCCAATGGTTCGTCGTCGCTCCGGATCAATTTTTTTGGCTTTCTGGAGAGCTATATGACTGGCAAGGTTATTGTTCGCAGTGATAACCACGAGGATAATGCTGTTCTTCTGACGCATGTAGCTCTCCACAAGCTGATCGACCGTTTCCTTTCCATTCAGTGACTGATTTTCGGTGTCGACTTGGTAGAATCCGGGGAGATCAACGAGACTCAATGGATACATTTTTGGCCCTTCAATTTCGAGACGGAGGACATCCTTAGAAAACTCCATTTTGGCCTTGCTAAAGCCCATACAGTCTTTGGCCTCTGTAATAATGTCGCCCAAGTCATCTTCACAAAACCCTGATCTTTGGAATCGCTTGGGTGCCTTGGATTTGTCGGCAAATCTGACGCTTACATCGATTCTAGTTTCATTGGCGCGCCTGAAAATGAGTTCAGTGGCAAATCTTGTACAAAGATTTCCCTGAACTGGAAAGCGAACACGAGATATAGCTTCAAGAACTGATGATTTGCCAGCTGATTGGTCGCCAACGACAATTATTTGTGGGAGATTGACGATACGACCGACGCCACAAGCACTCAGACTATCGCTTGTCTCGTGTAGAGCCTTAGCCTCAGTCGTGTTGAGCTGATCAAGAAAGTTGGCGTCGAGTGAAACATCCATGTTTGACGATGAGAGTAATCGTGGTAGTAAAGGAGATCAAAAGTTCAGTGTTAGGCACAAGATACCCCCGAGAACATTTGCCATTTTAACCGTTTGGCGCTCTGGAGATTCTTACCTAATCTTCTGTTATGGTCAGATGCTGTGCAAATGCCCTACGCTCAAAATGTCAAAAGGACATTACCGCGTGCGTCAAGAGCAATTTAATTCGTTAGCTGCAGTAATCACCCCACTGGAAAGTTTCAGAGAGTACAGGGGCTTGTTTCTGTTGGTACTGTCAATTAACAAGGATTAGTGTGATAAGAACAACCAACATGCTTTTCAAGTAAATCAACGCAAACTCCATACGTTGCAGCTCACAACATTACAGAAAAGCGTATCGGCGGGACCATCTTCTCCGCTCTTGGTCTCTACCATACACCAACCCGCTTCAGCTTGATTGTGCCTATGGATGACACTAAGGGCCATCTCAATTAGGCCAGTGAAATCAATGAACCTGAATGGTGAGTTGACCTTGTGGTTCTAGCTATGTCTATTACCTCGGGTTTATGATATGGTATCTGTATTTGAACAGGTTCCTCTTGATCCATGTCGTTGCTGCAGTTATCTTCTGTATGAATCAGGATCCTAGTCAGGATCCTAGTCTGTTGGTTGTTGTATGCTTGGACCTTTTGATCCTGCAAGTTCGAGGTTGCAGAAAAGGGACTAGTCCAAGTGACAGTGGGTCATTATGGTAACTCGGCGCATTGGCGTGAGGGGCTATGCAACTGGCAAAGCTGAGTTCCAAACTCAAGCTACGAAGTCGTGAGAACCAGGGTTGCCACGCTTGATCCTTTTTTTTTTTTTTTTNNGTGTGTTTTTTTTTTTTTTTTTTTTTTTTTTTTTTTTTCAGTGTTTAACGAGTTCAAGATCACGGCAAGCCTAGATGATATGTTCCACTGTTCCTTGGACCATTGTCTGCTTTGATGGCCCCTATGAACCTTAGTCAGATTGTCAAGCAGTCCACAGGCTGGGCCAAACCAGGGCCACGTCTCAGCCACTCTGGTTAGCTTCAGTTGCTCCCTCATCATTACTTGTGATTCCTCTAAGCTGAAAGCCTACCATCTAGGCATCGATTTTCCTTTACTACTTCCCCTGTGTTCATAAATTGCGCTTATACATCAGCAATCATGGGTTCCACTACACATCCTTTGCTAGTCAATATCTACGAAGCGCTTCGCAATAGGTTTGACTCTGATCGTCAGGCACTCTTTCAGATGCAGGTGCCCGCTCAGCCTGCAGAGAAGAGTAATTTCATTTACAATGGGAATGATTCAGGTTTCGCTCAGATGAGCAAGCCGTCCTCTGTTGCCGAAGCAGATTTCCTTCTTACAGATGGTATGCTCGACTTATCCAATATTGTTGGAGGCCCCAATGGGAACAGGCTATCTGAGAAATATGACGAAGTGCTTTCTAGCCGCATTGCAGCTGACGCAGAGGCCAACCTTGACCAAGCCAGCGAAGCACTTCAAGAGGCGAGAGAAACTGAGATTTTCTGTCGACCGCAACATGGATGACACCGAGGGCATTTACCCTGTTACTTTGACACCTAGCAACTGGGCCAAAGGCCTGACGGATCTTGGACAGCAGGACGCAACGGACAAGATACGAAGCCAGCTGCAAGATGCCACTGATCGCTACAATTTTCTGAAAATAAGGCAGGACGCACTCATGGGTGTCAATGGCTTCGAATCCCTGCAAAAGGCCGTGGACGATGCAAGGGTCACCATGAATGCCACGGAAAGGGAAATCGTCAAAGGCTTTACGGATGCAGCTACTGCACGCATTAAACTCTACTTTGACCAGGCTGTGAAGGCAAATCAGGACAGATTAGCATCCATCAAAGGGTTGAACGATGCGAACAAGACGGAACTGAATTCTTCACTCCAGCAAGTCCGGGAACGGCCACTGAGCGATGAACAGTGGAAGTCTCTGATTGAACTGCAGTTGAAACTCTTGAAGAACGCAAATGATTTTAATAAAGCTTCTGAAGCACTTTCTCGTGCCCGGTCTATATTTTTCCAGGCTAGCAGTAACGACCGGCCTCTTGAACTCGGAATGATTAACGATCAAATTCAGCCCTTGGCTGTGGAGATTGCGAACTATCAAAATATCCTTCAGGAGTACGGGAAGCAGAATTTTGAGATCATAGGCAGAGCCCTGCCAACGACACCAGGCTGGGAAAGTTTTGCCATCGAAAGTCAGGTATTGCAGCAGGGCCAGACAACTCTCAGCAGTACTTCGTCCTTCACCCTGGCATGGTCAAGCAATCTCTTGTCCGATAACAAATTTGGAGCTATCAGTCCCGCCGCCGAAGGTGCAGGCAACCATTTGTCGACTCAAAACACCGATATAAAGATTAACTTCAAGGCAATGAAGGTCACTATCAACAGACCATGGTTCAATGCGCAGGTCCTTGAGAAAAGTAGCGATCTGACGAATTCTGATATTGGCAAGATCTCAGTTGGTAACCCCGAGGATGTTCGTAAGCTTTTCACCAGCGGTTCGATGATCGATACATCAGGCAGTCAACTTCCAAGCTGGACCACCGCTTTCATTATTGTCCAGGACGTATACATCACCCTGACCTCTCATTCAACTTTTGAAAGGGACCAGATCAACGACATTGATAGTTTTTTATCATCAGGTGGTAGTTTGCTCTGTTTGGGGGTTTCTCAGAGTGCTTCAAACGACAAACAAGGAGTTGGGTACGCTATGAAAAGTGATAACAAGACAATCTCAATCCGCATTCGTACACCTCAGATTCTTGGATGGTTCTCTCAGCTGCACGGGAGCATACTTCAGTAAGTTTGCTAGCGCACTTTACTTGGGCATTGATCGACTTCCGGCAAGGCAATGATAGTAATTAAGAACAATCCCAAGATAATATGTACGGGTTGGAACTGGGATCTTGAGGTAGGGTCTGGCAAACAAATATCTACATCTTGGAGTTGGGAAACTTTGCTCCATACTCGAGCAAAAGGATTTACTATGTGAATGTTGAGGACAGTTCAGGCTACGTGCATGCACACAGCGGTAAATAGACTAGCAACTGTCTATAGCAAAAGGTTTCGTCAAGTTCACCGTTCTATAGTAGCTACTCAACATACTCCCCTTCGGTAGCTAGGCCAAAAGCAGTTTTCAAAAAGGTTCTGCATTCATCCATTGAATTGCCGAGGGGAATTGGCTCGACGTAACCGTCAGGATGCCATCCGAACTTCACAGGTCGCTGCCCTAAGAGAAACCACTCCAATTTAGGCAAGATATTCCTGTAAGCTTCAGCTTGTTGGAGCATCCGCTATAAATGGGCGACTTCCCAGACTATTTCCCTATCATTCCGCCCCTCGGGCTCAACGAAGAACTCCAACTCAGGGTTCTCTCAGAATAAATGCTCGATAAGAAGTCATTATTACTAACTGAAACTCTACAAAATTCAATGTGTACAAGGCACCTCATGATGACCATTGGTGTAGCAATTAGGCGCGATTTGGCAACTATTAGAGAGATATGCTATTCCGCAGCGACACGAAAAGAACACTGATAAGTGGCAACAAACTTCCAAACTTTAGAATGACATCTTTTCCTTCAATCTCTTGTAGGTTCTATGCTGTTTCGATCTCAGAAGCAAGGCCGAAGACTCTTCCGAGATATGTCTTGCACTCATCCCTCTCGTCGCCGATAGGATGGGGCTTGATGACTCCCTCAGCGTTCTCCACGAACTTCATCGGTCGTTGCCCACAAAGCATCCATTCAAGTTTCGGTAACACATTGAGATATTCCTTTGCATGCTCAAGCATGTGATACAGATGAATATGTTCAAAGGCTCTCTTTAAGTCGTATCTGGGGTCCACGAACGACGCCAGCTCTGGGGTCTCCCTTATGATTCTGCGTTCTTCCTCATTCGCCACCACGTAATTATAGTAGTAGTCGGGATACTCAACAGGTAACTTTGGAGTATAAGTATCTCCTCGGATGGCCAATGCCTTGAGATTTCTGAGGTTTCTCAAATGAGCCCGCAGATTCTCATGATTAATGAGCCACTGCGGATAGGTTCTTTGGTTGAAGAAGGCGCCTTGATTCGCCGGATGAAAGCCGGGTGACAGTCTATCGCAACGAAGACCCAATTGCTCCAGAGTTGTGAGCTCGCAGATGGTTGACAGAGACTCGGGCGGAATATCAAATCGGCCCTCTTCACGATCAAAATCCTTGTTCTGTCCTCCCCATTGGATATACAAAGAGCGCAGGTTGTTGAATCGACCCTTTCCAAGACCAGGAATTAAAACACGGTCAAAATCAGTTTCCAATCCCGACATGCCATAACTCTGCTTAACCGAAAGCTTTTTCAGTTTATTGTGCTTGTGAATCAATTGCGTAACAAGCTCTATATCATTGTCAGAATCAACGACAAGCTCCTCAAGATCCCGATATGGCTCTTGGATATGAGCACGGATCAGATGCTTAAAGCCTTCAATAGCCTGATGCTTCAGCTCAAGGGATTTGAGTGGAGCAGAGAGGAGAGAAGCCATAGTTTGTTCATCAATTGCGTTGGGACCTGGCATAATACGAAGCCTTCGCAATCGAGGGAAAGATTCTGAATTGACTTCAAGGGAGATAGGCTTCCATGATGGAGGCTTCCACGACACCCATGCCAGTGATTCGAGAGACTGGGAGCAAAGTTGGAAAAGAGACTTGAAGAAGTCGTTGGAAGGATTAGGTCGGGTTTGCCCATTGACGATGTTTTCATGGTCCCCGGCCCCCACCAACGGGGCGCTCGAAAGCAGAAGAAGAGAACGCAATGGCCAGGACGGCGGAGTAAGAGGGGGGCCTAGAGCGAACCCCTTTGAGATGGTGCCATTGAATATGAGGTTATGGGCTGTCGAGTTGACGATGAGTGAAAAACCTTCTTCGTCCAATGGGAACGTATTATCCCAAATCAGGGTTTCGAGGTTAGGCATATTGCGAACATTGTTGAGTATTAACTCGTGTACTTGCTGGAAGGTTCTTGCAGCGTCGGCTTTTATTCTAGGGGCTTCTTCTGCATCAAGCCAACGTGGATTGTTTCGGACTATCTCCCAAAGCTCTCTATGAGCCAAGCGAACTTTGAATGGGTTGGGCTTGAAGATGAATTTGCGTATACAATCCCTGATACTCGGGCCCTTGAACTCTCGAGTAATTTCCTGGAAGAGGCCGAGCAAATGCGCCATTTCGGGACGGGCGTAGTCAAACTTGACCTCGGAGAACATGCAAGACCGGGCAAGTCCACGACAGTCAGAATTGACCAGTGAAAGCTGTTTCGAGGCTTCTTTATCCTCAACGACGAAGCGGACGATCTTGGCTAGGATTTCTGACGGCAACTGAAGCAGTTTGCTCTGGGGGGATGCAAGAGGTCGACCCTGCATCACTGTATCAAGAAGAAGGGGATTGAGGCAGGGTTTTGGTTCGCCTTCATAAAAGTCCATTTGGCGGTTGGTTTCTGTCCCATACATGAACTGAGAGACATCGTATTCGGATCCCATTGTGACTCGCGGAATGAAGTTAGTCTAGAGTTGAATGACTATGTAGCGTTGGGATCAATTGAAAGATGAGAGAGGAGCTGAGTATGCATGATCCGCGTAGGATGACGAGATAAACAACTACCCCGCTGGAACTGGAAAAAAGAAAACCCACTCCATCTGAGTACATTGCTGCCAATTGGAAGGCTGAAGTACTTGAGACATACATGCTCATCAACACGGTTTAATTGGATTTGCTGACAATTATCGCGTTGCGTGGACGCGTTAGTGGGATATCTCGTTAGTGAGATATCTCGTTAGTGAGCGCTACCCAAAGCTGTACTATACAGAAACTCCACCGACCTTTCACCAATAAAGCAATATTACTATATATAGCTCAAAATCCACTAACCTAACACAGCTCCCGAGTCCCGAGTCTCACTAACCATCATGGTGGCAATTAGTGCAGTAGTTTAACATGATCTGACAAGTGTTAGAAAGGTATGCTGTTCCGCACTTGCTCACGCCATCGTTATCCTTCATATGCTGGACACTGCAAAATAGTTAGCAAAAGTCAATCATCGGCAATTGGGACTCAACTGACGCGTCTTTGATGTCCTTGCCCTTCATTCCAATGCCATAGTCATCACACTTGAATTGGGCTGTGCAGCCAGCTTGGCCAAAAGTCGCGACCATGACCATACCCTTCTTGATTCGGGCATATCGCGAAACATAGTCCTTGTAAACAGTCTCATCATCGAAACCATCATTCAACGCGCGATCGCATGCATCATCGATGCTGCCGCACTGGCTGGATCCCTTGTTGTTGGCATCAGTCTGCGTGGGCAGAGGCGTCTCAAGTGTAACAGGGTCTCCAACACCCTTAGTGTAAGTGTACTTTCCACCAGGGTAATTTCCATACATGATCGTGCGGTCGGGGTAGGAGACGACTGTGCCATCGTTGGTCTTGACGAAAGGCTCGGGTTCGGGCTTCTCAGTGACCTTGGGCTCAGGAGCATCGGTAGGAATGGGGGAAGGGAAAGCTGTGTAATCAGCGCAGGACGACGAGATCAAGTCGGTGGAGACATAGTAGCCCTTGCCGCTGACTGTAGTGTGACAGGTACAGAAAGGGTCGATACCGGGGTTGGCGTAAATGACACAGGGATAATACGTCCGCTCGGGGCCTGTAGTGGTGGTGGTGGTCAGGAAAGTAGTAGACTGCGCAGAGGTCTCGGTAGATCTGGGTCCTGCTGTAGTCGACTGTTCGGTCGTAGACTCAACGGTAGTAGTCTCAGTTGAGGTCGTCTCAGCAGTCGTAGTGTCCTGAGTCCTTGAAGACTCAGAAGCCTCGATACTCGTCTCTCCAGTGGAAGTGGCAGACTCGGCCGAGGTCTCAGTCGTGCCTCCTGTAGTACGGGTAGCATCGACATCCACAACGACAGTGTCAACACCCATGGACAGCTGAGGGAGCTCAGTGGTCTGAGTGGTAGCCTCGGTGGTCTCGGTAGACGTGGCGGCAGAAGTCTCAGTAGTTCCACCAGTAGTCGGAGTCGCATCGACATTAACGACAACAGTCTCAACACCCATAGAAAGCTGAGGAAGATCAGTTGTCTCGGTGGATGCTTCAGTACTGGTGGTCTCACTCGTGACTTCGCTCGAGGTAGCTGCAGTGGTAGGAGTAGCGTCAACGTTAACAACGACAGTCTCGACGCCCATCGACAGCTGAGGCAGCTCAGTAGTGCTAGCTTCAGTAGTGGAAGTAGCGGAAGATTCAGCAGTAGACTTGACCTCGGTAGTCTTATCCTCAGTCTTGGACTCCTTCTTATCAGTGCTCTTGTTTTCATCATCAGGGTCTTCGGGGTCTTCAGGTGTTTGAGTTCCTACAGGAGTTGGAACACCTCCGTTGATAATAACGGCGGATGGAGCAGGAGTGATACCAGGGAGAGGAGGGAGAATGTAGCTTCCGGGAGCAGGTCCTGCAGTGGTGTCAGTTCGTACTCTCGTTAACCCACTTGGTCGAAGATAAACTTACCAATGCCCCAGAGAACGATACCACCAGGACCATTGTCCTTGCCGGCATGTTCACAGAAGATCAAACAAGAGGGACCGAACAAAACAGGGACAACAACATCGTTGCCATCACTGTCCTTGGTGCTGTGCAGAGTATTGTCAGTGACACCGGAGATGGTCTCTTGAGGCTCAGCAGTGACCACAGCAGGAGGAACTGTGACAGGAGCTTCGCCCTTGTCAGAAGTAGGCTTAGGATCAGTGTCGTCCTTGGTCTTGGGGCCTTCATCGCCCGAGCCTTCGGACTTAGGCTCATCACCCTCATCCTTGCTAGTAGGCTCGTTGTTTTCCTCCTTGGTGGTGGTAGGCTTCGGTTCCTCGGTCTCCTCAGTGGTTACTGGCTCCGCATCAATAGGATGTTCTGAGGAAGTAGTCAAAGCATCAGGAGCCGTGACACTAGTGGATTCTTCTCCTGCAGGGGACGGCTGGGCAGTGGTCTCCTCAGGAGCCGGCTGTTCCGTCGTGGAATCCTGAGCAATAGGTTGTTCAGTGGTTGTCTCAGGAAGAGGAACTTGTTGTGTAGTGGTTGTGTCAACAGCAGGAGCTTGCTCAGTAGGAGACTGAGGTACGGGGGGCTGTTGAGTTGTAGAGACCATTGATGGGAGTTGTTGGCTCGTGGTCTCAACACTAGGTGTCTGCTCATTTGAGGCTGTATCAGGAGCAGGCGGCTGTTGGGTAGTGGTCTCTACCACCGGAGGCTCTTGGGAGGAAGTCGACTCGATATCTGGAGGCAGTTGGGTTGTGAGGTCAACACTAGAAGGCTGTTCCGTACTAGTAGTGGGCTGCTCAACAGGAACCTCGACGGATGTAGTCTGACCCAAAAGGGCCTGACTATCAACACTAGTGGTCTCATCTACTCCAAGATTGGTGTTCTTGGTAGTAGACTGCCCAACCAAAACAGCACTAAAGGTTGAAGAAGGATCAGGAATCTGAGCATCAATACTTGTCTCAGGGTATATGGCGTGCTTAGAAGTTGTCCTGTCAAGAATAGGAACCTCAGATGAAGTAGACTCAAAGGGAAGGGGGTGAAGAGTAGTAGTTGTGGATTCAATATTGGCTCCCGGAGTCTCGGGTAGTTGAGCATCCACCAAAGCGGCGAGAGCTACAGCAAGACCGGCCAGACGCATAATGAGTGACTGTCTAGGCCGCAAAGTATAAAGAATGACTAGAACGAGTGAAAAGAGGCTCAAAGTGAGCAAAACTGATTAGGCCTACGCCAGTAGATTGCAGAGACACAGCACATAGGTATATAACCCGGATACTAAGTCAGGCTGCCGTCTGAACTAAAGTTTCACGACTCGTAGACTACTTTCTGGTAAGAAACGCTATGGCCAACCTAATCTTGCTAGTTCCACATAGTGAGCATGTAACTGAAACGGTTTAGAAGGAATGAATCCTGGTTACATTGGGAGGTTCATCGCCTCGTCGTTCTATCGGCCCGTGCCGTACCAAGCCACATCTGGTTTGAATCTGCTCGGACAGCGTTTTCCGTCTTTAATGTGTTTTCTTGCATCCTCGCTTACCCCTGCGGATCGCTTCCTTTTCGATGCGGAGCTGAACTTCTGAGGTTGCATTGATGACGTCCGATAGCCTTGTCAAGACCACTGAAGGATGCGCATGATTTATGATTCTCCAGTTTCAATCTCTTTGTCTTGCTTGACATGAGTCGCTACAATCTGCACGTTTCTTGTAACTGTCACAAAATATACGACTCAGCGTTCGAACATATAGAATGGCATTAGCCATAATCTTATTTTCAATCATAATGCTAAACATCCATTACTCGCCAAAATAAGTCTTGGATCAGTAAACATGCTTAATCAGGATATTTTGTTACGCGTCTCGTCATCTCTGCCGTTGGATCCGCAATCATTCAATAACCTATCATATAAAGATTCTACCGAGCAAGTGGGTAATAGAAGTTGGACCCTTGGACCAACATATGCTCTGTTCGTGCAAGATCTCCATCGATGAAAGCCCTACTGGGCCATGCATGTTACAACGTTCGATCCTTCGGGTCCGTGACATTCTCAGCCTTGTATTGGTGGCTGACTGTCACATCAAGTGAATCCTTCACGCTTATCTATGGATCGCAATCTGAGAATTTTGTAACGGCAAACTTCTCGGCATCGCAAAACTTTCGAGGCTGTGCAATAACGAGAGATTGTGATAGCCATCCTCAAGTGCCCAGTGGTACTTCAAAACAATAAAAGATCATTTTCTTCGACATCCTTCAGTGGCTTCGCAATGAGCAGATGCAACTTTGGTCCATATTTTTAGGATTGATCTACATGATGAAGTTGGGATAGCAATAACTGCCTTAGCCTCGACAACGTTATCGAAAACGCCTAACCTTACGCTTTCGGCCGAGAAGTTGTTCACGCTTGAGAATTTGATTAGAATGGACGGTACTTTCGGACAAGTTCTTCTCTTGGCTGACGATCGCAACTTTGTCCCACTTCCAAGTCGCATCACGCACAGACAAATCATGCCAAGAACGAACAACAAACCCGCTTTTCCATGATCCTTTCTATGGGCCGCATGTACTGTAATTTCACCCTCATCAAGTCATGTAAGCACTGATGGTCCACGATTAGCAGCCCTAGGCGACATTGTACCTGCCAGCTTATACCAAATTCCTAATCCTGTTGTGCATATATGGAAGAGAGACTCTGAAGTCGTTCCTCATTACCTCTCAGCTCATCCCCTCAAGCAAGTCACACAGTCCTCAACCGCCTTTCGTTTTATACACTCGTTTCAATCGTCACTCTTTTCGAACATTCTAACCCATCATCATCATGTTGGGCTCCAAAGCTTTCCAGAACAGCTGGGCCAAGCTGTTGGCTTCGCTTTTCTTTCTCCTCGCTGCTTGCCAGCTCTGCATTGCTGCACCTTACACCAGCCAGTGAGTCTATTCTCTCAACATTATGGTTTGCCAAGCTAATCTCCAAGGCTCGCTGTTCGAGATGATCAACACCTCTATGCTAGAGTCACTACCCCTGAGCTAGATGACTACAAACGCAAGCTTGCCGCCAGCGAAGAAGCCAACACGATCGTTGGTACAGGAGAGACCAGTTTCATAGACTTCACTGCTGCTGGCCACCACATAATGGGAAGCACAGCTTTCGCAGGCTGCTTCGGTGTGATTCTCGCTACTAAGCAAGGTGCCATTGTCGGCCATTATAACCTAGACCAGGCCGGTTTGAACCAAGCCAAGAAGGAAATCCCCGATCTTTACACAAAGCACAACGACTTGGTTGGCGGTGCTGCTCCTTATCTTTACTCTGCCATAACTTATGAAACTGGGGATCTTGTCGACGCAAACCTGTTTAACGAGTACAAGAAATTTATCAAAGACCTTGTTGGCAAGGATCCCGAGGAACACCATTACACCGAGGCTGCTGAGACTATTCCCGAGGATGACCTTTTCGAAGGCAATTATGATGAGAACTATGTTAGCGGCGGCTTTGTTGTTGAGAACTCGGGTGGTGGCGAGGCTGATACCAGTATTTTCTTCATTACCATCGAGCACCAGCGCACTAGTGCTCAGCTGCCTGGTCGTTAAAGCTTAGCTGTCGCCTGATATGAAGATTTCAAAAGTCTTGGATGTACACCTTGGTTCTTGTACCAGTCAACTACCT
The DNA here is from genome assembly GCA_002980515.1 of Fusarium burgessii. Lineage (NCBI taxonomy): Eukaryota > Fungi > Ascomycota > Sordariomycetes > Hypocreales > Nectriaceae > Fusarium > Fusarium burgessii. The sequence goes on from PVQA01000329.1 coordinate 44,213, forward strand.
TACATAGAATCTACGCCATTTTCTAATTTCGGTAGTATCATCTACCAGTCTACTATTTTCATCCCCGATTCGTTGCCCCTCAACATGAAACGACTGTTCCTGTTCTGAGATTGATAATATACCACTGATAGAGCTGTGTGTATTTCAAGCATGTGCTGGCCTCTAATAAATTAAATGTTGATGATGTAGTTAATTTAAACTCGTTTCGTGGTACCTATACCTACGAAGATACTACGATGCGAAATTATCCGCTTCCTACTTTCGTCGCTGGATGCCAAGACTTTCGAGGAATGGTCCATCGTGACAAGCCACTAAATACGCCTGCTTCGTCGTCGACTCATTAATATGTTTCACCTTACACCATGAAGGCACCGCAAAAGTATCACGCGCCTCCCAGTTGAACGTCATCGTCTCCCCTGTTGGCGTGACAAGTTCAGTGCGACCCTTTCCTTCGTAGCAGTGATATAGATATGACTGGCTTTCTTGTGATTCTATCCTCGCACCAGGGCTTAATCTCTCAGCTTGGACCCCTAAAAAGGTTGATAAAGGCTTTCCGTTTGCGAGCTTATAATGATAGATAGCGTAGTTGCTCTTATCTTGGTTGAGTTCCTTTTCAACGGGAGTCCAAGGGAAGCGGAACTCGCATGGATCGCAATGTCTAGGACTATTAGCAAATATCAGTTTTATAGTGTAGGGGAAGAGAATACTCACTCGCTAGGATATCGTGGGTCAGAGTAACCCTCAGCGAAATGGACTGGAGCAAAACGGAAAAGAGGTAGGTTGAGCATGTCTAGCCAGACCACGGGCTTATCACTCTCATTTCCGTGATCATGCCAGTGCCAGATAGGCGTAATGACAACATCACCTCGTACAAGCGGCATCTTCTTGCCCTCAACTGCTGTGAAGCCTTCTCCATCGATGATGAAACGAGCCGCAAAGGCAAGATGTCTGTGTGCAGGGGCAGTCTCGCCAGGATTGACGATCTGAAGGCCGCCATAAATAGTATCTGTCGTATATGGTGATTCTGCCTCATGTCAGTCTAGTGACTTTGGTGATGGCTGCTGTACTAACGCATGCTGGGATTCACTAGCATCAAGACTCTTCGCTCAGCCTTCTCTTCTGGCACCAACTTGGCCGCTGTCTCCAGATGAGGTAAAGCCTCTTTGTATGTCCACATATGAGGCTTCGCTGTGGGGTTTGGTGTTGGCGGGACCATCATGCTCATTTGTGACCAAAGAGGCTCCAAATTTTTGGAGGGTAGCTCGCTGAGATACTGCTTCATCTCTGGGGTATCGCTATCCGATGGGGCCGAAGCCACTGAGCTGCTGGAGTTTCCCATGGTTTCGTTAATTTGTGAAAATTGGAAATGTATTGATACTTTTAGTTTGACTGAAGTAGTTGCTGCTAGTGTCGTGGAGTCGTGTTGGGGATAAATAGTTGATTGATATGGTGTTGGATATGCTAGTGGATAACAATCGTAAGATCCCCAGACACGGAGAAAGTTGGGGAAATAACACCGAGAGGTAACAGGATTCCTACTACAGTAACATTGAACCGTATCTGAGGTATCATCCACAACAGCCGAAGTCAATATCCGTCCTCCGGGGTCGTTCCGGTGGAATCCGGGCCATCGACCTTCCGACCGGACCGCCCTCTGAATGGCCAAAACAGTGGATCTCACCCTCCTCTCTAACAATCATCACCGTTTCAGAAGCAATTATAACAAGGAGTATACAACCTTTAACACAATATAACGATGAGAATAGCTAGTATCGCATCGCCATTATATCGCAGAACCTTTACAACCTCAATATCGCGCAGAATGTCTTCAACAACTTGGAATCGCCTCATCCGCTTTGTCGATGACAACGGGAATGAGACTTTTGGAGATCCCATTGTTGACAATGACAAGGACTTTGGGGAAAAGTTAGCCAAGAATGACCTGTGGGCTGTTGAGTACAAGGGTCAGAGTCCTGTGGCGCAACTCACAAAGGGTGAAAAGATGCATGTCAAGGCTGTGCGAGAGTTGCTACGACCGGCTGATGTGCCTATTATCCGATGCATTGGCCTTAACTACATCAAGCACAGTAGGTAATCAGTGACCATGTATCGTGGATACACTGACATTTGTGATTAGTCAAGGAAGGTGGACGAACACCGCCGCCTTATCCTTCATTGTTTATCAAGCCCTCAACTTCTATTGCTGGCTTCAATGAAGATGTTCCCATTCCCAAGATCGCTCAGGATGGCACAATAGACTACGAGGGAGAACTGGTAAGTCTCATGTATCCTACCACTTGGATACTCATCTAACGTACATCTTCAGGGCATTGTGATTGGCAAGTCTGGAAAGAACATCACCAAAGAAGATGCCCTTTCCTATGTAGCAGGCTATGTCGTCTCCAACGATGTCTCCGCCCGAGCATGGCAACGAGACCCCAAGAAGGCTGGTGGAGTTCCCCAGTGGTGCTTCAGCAAAGGCTTCGACAAGTTCGCCCCTATTGGACCTCTTCTCGTCTCTCCTGCAGTTGTTGGCAATGCGTCCAAGCTGCACTTGAGGACAACTGTGAACGGCGAAGAAAGACAAAGTGAGGGAACCAATGATCTACTTTTCGGTGTTGAAGAGATCGTCAGCTTCATCAGTCAAGGTACAACACTTGAGGCCGGAACAGTGGTTCTCACTGGAACACCATGTGGTGTAGCTATGGGAATGAAGGAGCCCAAGTATCTCAACGATGGTGATGTTGTGGAGGTTAGCATCACGGAGTTGGGAAGTGTCAAGAACAAGATGGTTTTCGAGTAATGCATAGAAATTAAAGAGATTAGGGTATAGACATAGAAGCAATTTTCATCAATGCTATTCGTTCAAAAGTTCCCAAACTCCTTGAATGTCATTCAGCCACGACATATCATTCACATCCAAGTTGAAGGATGCCAGTTCCTGGGGATTGAAGTCCGGTATTGGTGTTTCAAACTCTTGAGCCAACTGCTGAACTAGATCAGGTACTTCAACGTTGGATATCATTTGTTGAGGTACACCGGGGTTATGCCCTTCGCCAGATCTGCTGTTACTGGTAGTGTCTCGTCCAGGTGAGGCACGCGGTGTAGCTTGCAAGATCTTGGACGAGAGGATATGCAACGCTGCAACACACCTACGAGGAGATTGACCAAATTGCTCGTGGGCCTTTAGTACTGAAACAGCTTGGCCCCACGATCGTCCAATCTCTGCAGCTGAGAAGACGTCGGGTCGAAGCTTTGCAGCGATCAGAACCGTGGCAGCTGAGTAGATGTAGTAGACTCGGTACCACCAAGCGGGCAACAGACCGACAGTACCGTCTAACGTTTGGTGCTTGACCAACGTGGCGATCATATTTTGAGCTGTTGTGACGCAGAACATGGCACCTTGCTGTACGACTCGGGCTTGGAGGTTATCGTCCATGGGCTTTCTGTCCTGGGGAGATTGAGTGAGACAGAACCTGGAAAGGACTGGTCGGAGGAGAAGTATACGGGCATGAAGGAACCTAGCTCAGGTCAGCTGGGTGAGCAAATGGTGAAACTCATGAAACAAACCTAATGCGGAGGATGACAGCTTGTCGACGTGCTATCTCATCCTTATTCGATTCCAACAATTCCCACCTTAGATAATCTGGCAATTTTGACTGCCATCTACTGATACAGCGATCCAGTTGGACTACTCTATCGAGGTCTTCATCCTCACCGTCTAAGCCTTCAAGGTCAAAATGAGATTCTTTTTCTTTGGGCCGAGTGCTCTGTGAACCGTCGTAGAAGGCAATCATGGTTTTGTGAATGATTTCATAAAGTCGAACTGATCTCACGAAGAAGCTATAGTATTCCAAGTTTTGCATTCCGTTTTGAACACTTGAAGTTTCAGCTGGTAATGGAACAGTTTTTGCTGGATGTTGCGAAATCATTGCAGGGCGGCCATGTGTTACAGATACCATACTGGTTGAGTTAGCTCACTCAGTCTCTAGATGCAGCTAATTCACTTACCGATCCATCAAAACACAGCCATACCATATTCTGCGCAACAGCTCTCGCTCTCCAGGATCTGAACGGTTCGCCGAGGTCTCGGGCAGATGGAGCCCCAGCCCTTGTGCCATCCTGATAGCAGAGCCGATAACCATCCATGTTTGGTGCGGATTATAGGTACTCTGAAGATACTGACTCGTCACCAGTAAGCACTGTACCAGCTCAAGCGATCCAGGTTCCCAAGGGCTCATGGGTAGTAATTCTTGTGCCCTTCGAAAGTACGTCTCACTTGACTGCTCTCGCTGTTCCAACGAATGCGACTCGACGAGCTGCGCGGAAAGGGCCAAGATGACGTTGAGTGTAGCAACAAAGACACGCTCATTGAGGTCCATAGTGGTTCCGGAAAAGATGGCATTATATGCACGAGTCCATCTCTTTCTATTCAGGAATGGATACAATGGATCAACGTAGAACCAGTACAGCTCAATCAGATGATCTGCTTGTCTGCGAGGAGGTAGAACATATGAGAAGTCTGGTGATGAGACAGATGCAGGGCCCATAACCCCAGCTGACCTAGATGCATTTGATGCATTATCGCTTGAGCTCGCGGGTTTGCCTAGCCTGACATCGATAGCTTTCTTGATCTGAGCAGTGAAAGAACCAGCACTGCTTTTGCCAAAGAACTCCTCAGTACTGGTACCCTCATCAATGACCGCCGTCATGGAGTCGACAGCAGAAGGGCTATTTGAGCAGACCGAAGCGCCGACATTGCGCTGACCGCTGTGTGAATCTGGTCTTCGGCCGCTACCTGGGGTAGATGTCGCTGGTGAATGATGCTGTGGCGGTGGAGGCGGAGGCGGCAGAGGATTTATGATAGACCTTCGCGGTTGAGAGTCAAATGTGTTTACCGCTGGTAGTATTGGAACAGGCGGGCTTGCCATGGATGGACAACTACCCTGTCTTTGAGCTGGCAAGGCTGATGCTTGAGAAACAACAGGCCGTCCATTCTGGGTTGCATTGAATGGGGCAGCTGTTGGCGGGCGGTGGTGTATGAAGGCAGTCGAACTGGCGCTAAAATTGCACCTATCCCTCAAAGCCAGTTTCCTACTACAAGAGCCACACACTACACTGTCTTAGTCCTCCCCTACAAATTTTTCCTCCTTGCATCCGGGAGTCTCACCTGGTCGTACACCATCACACTTGACCTTCTTGGCCCTACAGTTGTCGCAAGCGACATCGATCTTGAGACGTTTGGCCCCACTCTGTCGATTACTTGAGCCTGCATCGTCTAATCGTCGTGGAGGCTCCATGTGTATTCCGTATCCGAGGGGAATGTCGTCGTTGTGGGTGAGGATGGATTTCGGAATGGACATGAATTGGTTCGGAACGGGGAACCCCAGAATTAAATGATAAGATTAAGAATTTGGCTGGCTGGGGTCACATACGGCTAAAATCCGGGGAATATCAGTCGTGGCAAGACTTTTGCATTGGCTCAACTCAACTGTTCTAATCACCGGATATACTGAGCTGGATTGACACTATTGAAGAGCTAATTTACCGCTGAAAATGTCTTGATGTTCTCGTGACTGTTTTGCAATATTCATTGTATCTCCTTTTGGCTGAGTAATTCCAGCCGAGGTTTGTGGACTTGTGAAGTTTCAATGCTAGCCCAATCGGTGACCCTTGTTGTAATCCACTGACAAAGCAAGGTTCCCCTCTTCCTATCTCTCTCCTCGTTTCTACGCGTCACTTTCGCATCTCGTCCCACTGACCCGCGTTTCTAACAGGCTCCATCCAAGTTGGCCGATTCTTAATAAAAATCTCATTCGCTGGTTGCAAGTCGAGCCTAACCATATTTAGCTTGAGCGTGATGGGTATAGGGTAGGCAACTCACCCTCCCTCCAACAGTGGGAGTCGGATCATGTAGAATTTACCCTTCGCAGCCGCAGGAATAGTCCATAAAGTACACCCGCATGTTCGGCAAAATGCTTTCTCTTTGGAACCTCTGCTTGATGTGTCGGATAGCGAGTACTTTGCGATAGCCTCGTTGGTCGTAGTGGAGACTTCAACATCGCCAAACGCGAATTTCCCAATCTGTTAGGTATAGGTTAGCTCATATAACATATCACGTTTTTGGGAAGTTCTACCAATTGATGAGTACCACCAGCTCCTTTGGCGCAGTGTTCACAGTAACATGATAATACTGTGATTGGATTTGAGGTTATTGTGAGTTTCACGGAGCCGCAGAGGCATTGTCCCCGATACGATGCTAGCATTTTTCGATTTGGCGGTCATCAAAAAGTCGCGTTAAGTTCACTGTAAAGGGCCTTTCGAATTAAGATCCATATCTACTTCCTTTCGCCGTTGGATATATGGTAAATGACTCTGTTATCTAGAGATGGTGTTGTACTCACTTAGACAAGTGTTCGGAAGATGTCACGAAAATGACCTGATCCGGTCCGAAACTGCGACAACCCTTCCGTGTCGCATGGTATCCGCATCCGAGGGACTGCTTCCTCGCCACTAACTACGTACGAGTTAGATTCCGGTTTTTTAGTGTACCGGTGTGTTGGTAAAGCTCTTCCGGCCTTAGCCTAGTAGCAAAATGCTGTCCTCTCGTGACTCAGGAGGGCAGAGCTCCCGTCTGGAAGTGAAAGCTGCATGGTTCGTAACCAGGACGGAGGCTCTCATTGCTGATCTGGAAGGCTTCCTACCAGATCTTCCAGTGATGCTAGTCTTACAGGTGATAGCTAGCTGGGCTGTTTTGTGAGCATAAAGAGAAGTGAAAGTTATCATCATCATAGCATTATTGACTCTAAATCTATGGATCGAACACTGCCTTTTCAACCTTAATGACTGCATCTCCAACGATATCCGCTGACGAATTTCCCAATGAGAAACGATACTCGCCCTCGTCAATCACCCACTTCTTCGACTCGGTATTGAAATGTGCTAGATCGCGTTCTTTGACCAAAAGTTTGACAGACTTCATCTCACCAGCCTGCAGACGGACCTTCTGGAAGGCTACGAGAGCTTTAATCGGATGATTAAGAGATTGCTCAGATGGGCCGGCATAGATTTGGACCAATGCTCCTCCAGCTTGCTTTCCAGTATTGGAAACTTGTGCAGAAACAGACCAGTCGTTGCCCTCTCTGGACACGCTGCCTAGCTCATATGCAAAGCTGGTATACGACAGACCGTGACCGAAGGGAAAGTTGACCTTTTCTCTGGGAAGTCGATCAAAATGACGATATCCGACAAACACGCCCTCGGCATAATTGACCTTGAGCTGTCCATCTACATATTCACCTGGGAAATTGCCGTGCGCGGGACAATCCTCAATGCTCTTGGGGAAGCTCACAGGCAAACGACCCTCAGGATTTACAGCTCCTGTAAGAACATCCGCGATTGAGTATCCGCATTCTTGACCGGGGAACCAAGCTTGCAACACAGCAGGAACTTGGTCTAACCAAGGCATAGCGATAGCAACACCCGTTGAGTTGACGACCACGGTGTTGGGATTAACCGAGGCGACTGTAGACACAAGTGCATCTTGCGTCCCTTTTCGAGGAAGATTGAACGAATCTTGATCACGACCTTCAGTTTCCCATTGAGGATCATGCCCTGTAAACACTATCGCGTAGTCAGCGGCTTTAGCGACTTCAGCTGCTTCGCCAACAAGGTCGGCATCGTGGTCGGACTCGAGAGAGAAGCCGACACGCACGCCGCTACGACCTTCAAGAATTGTCAGGCCGATCTTGGTAGGTGGATCGCTACAGATACGAAGCCTGTATGTTTTACCAGCTTCGAACCTGTGGTGGAACTCAGGCTCTGGCGCAGCGAGGAAGAGTGAACCCATGGGATCAGTGCAATTGGCTGTCTGTTCATAGATGATCTCCCCATCAACATAGACTCTTGTGGGCCCCAGGCCTGAACAGGCTATGTAGTGATTTCCTGTCTCAGCCGGCGTGAAGTCTCCAACAATTTCGAGTCTCCTCCATAGTGACTCTTGTGACCCCAATGGCGAGTACGCAGAGGTTGGCTGTGAAATAGTCGAGACTGGTTCATCTTCACCTTCTTTGAATAGCAACCGACTGAAACCAGGCTTCCCATCAAGACCAACGACTTTACCGCATAAGCCATCTGGATGAATGGCGGGAAGAAGACGTTCTCGATGAGCGCCTTTTGCATATGTGAACTCAACATCTTCTCCTAGTGCTTCTTGCAGACCCTGCCATGGCGTGATCTTGCGATAAGCATTGACAGCCGCACTGCCACCGCCGTGAGCCATAGCGTCTTTGGCGAATCCGATAAGGGCGATCTTCTTTTTTTGCACCTTTTCTGTCGTGAGAGGAAGTAAATCGCCTTGGTTCTTCAGCAGGACAATGCCTCGAGCACCGGCCTCACGAATCATGTTTCGCAGCTCGGATGTGTTTGTATCTTGGCCAAGAGCAACAGGATGTGACTCTGCTTCCAGAGCTTTGAGCTTCAAGGCCCACTCAGCAACTGACTTGGCGCGCTCATTGATGGTGTCCTCGGTCAACTCGCCCCTTTGAAGGGCCTCCTTGACGGCATCTTCCTTTCGAAGACGCGGAGGACCGGGCATTTCCAAATCCAATCCAGCGTTCAGAGCTGCAGCGACAGAATTTGTACCGCCCCAATCACTCATAACAAGGCCTTTCCAGCCCCATTCACCACGCAAGATTTCCTGAAGAAGCCATTTATTCTCATCGCAATGAACTCCATTAACGTGGTTATACGCTGTCATGATCGCCCAAGGATTGGCTTCCTTAATGGCAATCTCAAATGGCCGGAGATAAATCTCTCGCAGTGCGCGCTCATCAATCTTCTCATCAACAGTTGTTCGAGCAGTTTCCTGCTCATTCGCGACAAAATGCTTTATCGTAGCAGAAACGCCCAAACTCTGAAGACCTTGGATCACCTTTGATGACATTTTCCCTGTGAGAAATGGGTCTTCACTGTAGCTTTCAAAATTGCGACCACCGAGAGGATGGCGATGCATGCATACTGTTGGACCGAGCATGCAGTTCACTCGCTTGCCTCTTGCTTCAGTACCTAGCGCTCGACCGAATTTCTCGGCAAGGTCTAGGTCGAATGTAGCAGCGAGATTGCATGCTGCTGGGAAGCAGGCTGACTTGATGTCGAGATCTGTTGCTGCTGAACGGATCCCATTTGGTCCGTCGGCGGTCTGATATTTGTTAGCAAATAGTTGATACGTTGAAGAATGATATTGACCTTACCTTGATTGAAGGAACTCCCTTGCCGGGATATCCGACTGTTTCTGAGAAATTCTTACCCGCCAAGAGGGCGATCTGATAAGAACTTAATTAGCTTAATTTCTACTAAAGTCTTGTGATTAAGGTAGGTACCTTTTCCTCCAGCGTCAGTGATTGTATGATAGCATCAATATCCATGTTGTTTGCCATTTTGTCGTTGTAAGTCTCTCAAAATCGCCGAGATTAGCACGCTGGAATTCACGAGTAATAAACCAGCCCAGATCTTCTCCTCTCTGACTTGCGTACGGCTCAACATCGGGGAACTGGGCATTGCTAATTCTGGGGATTTCCAGGGAGTCATTATTTCGAGCCTCCATTACTGGTCAAATTGGCAATAAACTATCCACCAGACTTTATCGAGCATCGGCAATGCGACGACGGAAACTAGAAAACTGGTCTAGGCTCGAGTCATGGGAGAATTTGAACCAATCGGTTATGAGGTATCTCGGAAGACATGACGAGTAGCCAATGATGTCTTGGTCCGAGGTTTCGGAAAGGCTGGGAATAGCGTCGGATCCAGACCCAAACGCGTCAAGCCAAGACCCCATCAAACAAGTCGACAATTTTCTTCAGCGTTGACCAACGCTTCAAGTTTCCCCATGGGGCGTCTATCTACAACCGCGTGGGGTAATATTGGATCTGCGTAATTCTTTGCTGTTTTCGCGGGTTCAGATATAATTAACCTCAATGACCCTGGTGTTTTGCAGTTCTGAGGACTCATCATCAGTCGCTATTTGACGTTTGGACAAAGATCATTCTTCTTTGATCGTAGCAAAGAGTCATGGGTTCCCCAACAGAGAAAAAGGGTGCGGCTGCGGCTGCGGGCACCGACCTTGCAGCAGTAAGTACCCAAAGCTTGCGACTTGTCTGAGGAATACTAACAACATGTTGAGGTGCTTCCTGATGACCCTCGACCTTGGTATCGCGTACCGCATCTCCTCAAGCTCAATCTTCTTCTCCTTATTCCTCTTGTGTCATCAGGAGCCATTGGATATGATGGTGTGTCCAAAACGCGACAGTCTAAACGATCATGACTAATATTCACAGGATCGATGATGAACGGTCTGCAGACCCTCCCCCAATGGAGAGGCTACTTTGGCAATCCTGAGGGAGCCATGCTTGGTGCTCTCAATTCAGTTTACCCAGCTGGAAAGGTTATTGCGCTCTTCTTTGTCACCTACGTATGCGATCGATTCGGTCGAAAGACAGCCATGATGATCGGAGCTTTGACATGTGTCGCGTTCGCCATCATGCAAGCTGTGTCGCAGAACCTCGAGACCTTCATCGCAGCGAGAGCTATCCTTGGTTTCTTCACAAGTTTCTTGGCTCAGCCTAGTCCTATTCTTATTACTGAGCTTGCCTATCCGACACATCGAGGCAAGCTTACTGCTTTGTACAATACATCTTTCGTAAGTCAACAATTTACCCATCTCCAACAACAAAGTCTGACTTGGACAGTATCTCGGAGGTATCATCGCCGCATGGTGTACATACGGTACCTTCAAGATCGACTCAACATGGAGTTGGAGAATCCCCTCCCTTCTCCAAGGCGCCCTCCCCATGCTCCAGCTCCTTGCCGTCTACTTCCTCCCCGAATCACCCCGATGGCTCGTCGCCCACGGTCGCCGCGAAGAAGCCCGTAAGATTCTTGCCACATACCATGCCGGTGGTGACGCAGATGCTCCCCTTGTCAACTTTGAGATGGCGGAGATTGAGGGCGCCTTGACGCACGAAGCCGATGCCATGTCACAGAACTCCTGGGTCGAACTTGTTAGAACTCCCGCGAACCGAAAGAGGACTCTCATTGCCGTTATTGTGGGATGGTTTGCTCAGTGGAACGGTATCAACCTCGTCAGGTATGTTGTCTTACCCCATCCCCGCGTTCGTGTTTTTGTCTAACGTTATCTGTAGCTACTATCTCGTTCTTGTCCTCAACACAATCGGTATCACAGCGGCTAAGGAACAGACTCTTATCAATGGTCTTTTGCAAATCTCCAACTGGCTTGCCGCGATCTTTGTTGGTGCTATGTTGGTCGACAGGCTCGGACGTCGTACACTCTTCCTTCTCTCGACTTGTGGCATGTTTGTGTCCTACGTTATCTGGACGGGCCTCAGTGCTTCGTTCGACAGTACTCGAAGCTCATCTACCGGAAAGGCCATTGTCGGCTTTGTATTCATCACATTCTTCTTCTACGCCATTGCATGGGCCCCTCTCCTTCAGGCGTATACAGTTGAGATTTTCCCGTACACTCTTCGCAGCCGCGGCGTCTCTATCATGTACGTCAGCACCTTTGTGGGTCTTGTCGTTGGAAACCAGGTCAACCCAATTGCTATGAAGAACATTGGATGGAAGTATTACATCGTCTTCTGTTGTATCCTCGCTTGTCTTATCGTGGTCATCTGGTTCCTTTTCCCCGAGACCAAAGGTCATACTTTGGAGGAGATCCAGGCCATCTTTGAGGGAACATCGCACGGAGCTCTCCATGCTAGCAAGCTTGATGATATTGAGGGTGGACGAGTGGATCAGGATGGTAAGAAGGATAAAAAGGTCGACCAGGTTGAGCTAGCTTAGAATAGGTCACCGATACCACCATTTAGTAGTAGTAGTAATAATAGTTCATGCAAGTAAAGACGATTAGTTTGGTGCACTTGCCTAGAACTTTGATGTTTGCGAACACAATCTGTAATCTCAACTGCTGTCTCTGACGCATCTCTCTCCGCCCTTTATCTCCATGTGTGACGGTCCAAAAGCCACGCCCCGACAGCGATCTACCGAGAAGAGCATATTAGGAAATCAGTAAGAAAGAGCACAGCAACTGTGTCACTGTGGCCTTTTAGAAAACCCGTCGACAGAGTACGATGACGAAAAAAAGATCTCGGTATTGCAAAGTATCACTAGAAGACGACACTGACATCTAAGGTTTGATGGTTAACGCACAACAAATTATAACTGGACTAAGAGCCTCGCATTACCGTGTTTTACCCCAATTTCGGCATTGATGTTACCTTGTACGTTCTCGTATGTTTCTATTGTTTAGGCAGGGACAACATGTCTCGGACCGATTGTCGTCAGAATGCTTTCATGTCCCGAGTCGAACAAGAATTCCTTCGCTTCACAGTGTCTTCACACTTACCTTTAATAATATACAGGGGCAGTTAAATAATGAAATGAAAAAGCTTGACACTTATAAGAAAGACATTCACCTCGTTCATTTCTCCAAGTCCTCGTTCACAGCAATCTCCAGGACCAAAAGCACCGCTCAACCACTTATATCGATTTATTCAGACTCTATTTCATCATGAATTACTCCGCTATTACAATTATTGCCCTTGCCCAAGGCATCCTCGCTCTTCCATCCCTTCTAGGGCAGCTCAAGGATGAGCAGTCCAAGCTCCCGTCAGCTGACCAGGATTTAACGTTGGTAGCCCCTTTTATAACTCGGGGTCTTTGCAGTATATGACTTCTGCCGAGACTTCATAGACCAGAAGACCTGACTTTCTGCCCTTGACATATAGCCTTTCAATCAAAGTTTCCCAAATTCCCATGAGAAAGGGCGACTCCCATCCTCAGAAGATGAATATTTGCTGGCTGCTATGTGCATCAGAGGAGCTTGGATGCCCGGAGGGCTGGGTAAGATAGACCTGCTTCCTTTAAAGAGTAACCAGTGTTGCTAACAATGATATAGCACTCCTTGAAGCGGGTGAGATAGTCTGAACAGCAAACAGGTAACGATTGACTGACTTAGAGATACTAGGGTGACTGTTGGACTTGCTGCAGGGACGATGAGTATGTCCATTGAAAGCCACAGCCGATTGTTTTATAGATCCACCTTGCGTACATCATGCCAAAAGAACTGCCTTTCATTTTTTTTTTTACTATCGCAAGCTGGATCTACACTTCTCGGGAACCTTCAAAGAGTCATTCGCTTGGTTTTATCTTCTTTATTCTTTAATCAGGAAAATCTATATCAGAAAAGTCATTCGTTTCAGAAAGTTTATGAGATCTCATCATAGCAATTAGGCAATCATAGGTCCAAATTTCCGGGTGGATTAACTGCAGCATATTCTACTAATATCAATGATATAGCCTCAGTCCGTAAGCTCATGCGATGCTGACAACGCAATTCTAAACTCCATTAGTAAATAGTCCGGTCTCTTCCAAGACTCAGCTCCGCATTCTAGAGATCTTTCGTCAGAAGGCGATTGAATATTAGGGCGGGGAACGGATCATACGAGACATGTGTACGACGCAATGAGAGTTTACAACACCCCGCAATACAACCCGTGTAATTCGCGTTATTTGTGAATCAGACGGATCATCTGGCCCTCGTTTATAAGGTTTCAAGAGCATAACTCGTAAATGGAGCGTTGCCTTACCACCTAAAGCTTGAAAGTTCACATTGACTTTTATGGAAGACTGCTGAGGTATCAGCTGATGTGACTTAATAAACCTAATTCGAGAAACATTGCAGACGTCTATCCGAGATTTAGACAAATTTCGGGTTGTAGGTATCTCAACCATTTGAGCGAGGAGAAAAGTGACTTCTCAGCGGAACCTCTCGAGTATTATCTGCCTTCTCGTGAAATAGCTGGACAATCTTACCGTTGCTCATTTTGATGAATTCTGAAAGTGATGTGAGCTGTAATCTTACAATTCAGGCTATTTACAATTGAAACTCAATACAGCTCACAGAGCAAAGGTTATGTTGGGCGTATATAAGATTTGAGCCAATAATCTCAACGGCGAATAAGACATCTGGCTCATGATTTAGACATTATACCACAGTGCCTCAATAATTGCTACCAAAATGAAGATAGCCGATTAAGTGTGTTATATATACACGCTTTGTTGACACGTATCTTTAATTACTACAAAGGAATTTTGAACACCAGAACTGCGACCCCAATTCATTATTATATTTTGATGGTCTACACGCAAAGTTCTACTCTTTATTTCTTTCTCAGGTGTGTCTGTTAATGATGTTTTCATAGAACTTTTCTCTCATCATCCCCTATACAAACACGTCGTATTGCACGGATCAATACCAACGGTAACCATCATCGATATGGTACGCTTCCGCAAATGTCACATCGCTGTCAGTACTCAAAGGGGCCGGATTGAATGGGCCAAAAACCATCTTCGGTTTCCTCGACGCAAAACGCACACGTCCGCCACTGTCATTATCCCTGGTAGTTCCAACAGAGATGACAACCCGCCAACGACAATACGGCCTGTGGAACTGCCCCTTGAGATCTTGGATGCCATCTTAAAACTACTTCCTTACAGCTCCCTGTACATCCTCCGTCAAACTTGCCGAGGTTTGCGCCGATATATAGACAACAATCCTATCTTTATAGACTTACAACGAGCTCGGCTTCGGTCCAGACAAAGAGTATGTGCAACTACATTAGCGGATAGCACCATTGACCAGTCTCGAGAGATTGCTGCTTCTATCAGGCGCCAGACCCTCTGCAGTAACTGCCGGGAGCTAAGTACAGAAGAACTACGAAAAAGGCTGGCATCCTTATGGAGATTGAGGTGGTGCAGCGGTTGCAAGACGTTACATTCCGGAATCTTCTTACCTGTTGACGGTCCGAAAGAAAGCAAATGTGTCGGATTATTGGGTCACTTCAATCTATGCTCTCATAAGCAGGTGAAGGTGAAATGGAATCTCCCTAAGTTGTGGAATCGACATCGTGTGGACGAGCGTTGCGAAGACAAATCACATGCTTGCTTTAAACAAAACGACTCGAACCCCAACCTGATTTCACAAGAATGCATCCCATCTATCCAGGCTGGAGTTGATGTTCCCTTGGACTTGGCAACTGCAAAACTTTCATTAAGTTTCCAAATCATCGGACAAAACAGAAGAAAGGAGACTACCCGAGATGTCATGAGAAGTATACTCGAAGACTGTCACCATCTTTGCCCACATGCACCATCTTTCATGGAAGACCTGCTAGACAGCTTGGAGGAAGACGGGTGCCGCTGTATGTACGGTCCAGAAACCATTTCATGGGGTAATGCGGGCTGTTCTGGCCGCTACCTTGAGTGCCCAGAATGCGAAACAAGCTACGTTTGGGAGCGACCACGTAACATGGCCGCGTATTGCAGGAAGCTATCGTCGCCGAAAGATAATTGCGTTGGCTTGCATGTCGGTTACCGATGGAACTGCACGGACCCATGTGATCCCAGATGGCTTTTCAAGATACAATATAGAGACTCCGGACACCCTCTTTTGACGGAGAGCACGAAACACGTTTTGTGGTGCGATCAGCCTGGCTGTGGCACTGGAACTGGCCAAAGATGGATGAATATGGTACAAACCGTGACGAGGGATATGCACAATGTGTGCTCGAATCTGACAGAGAGTGGATTTGGATATCACTGCGGAGCTCATGTGCGTAGCTCTTTCAACGCTTGTTTTTGGTCGTTAGAATGGGAAGCCAAGGGGTATGTGTGGGGAAGGCCTCTGGAAGATGACGATGGTATATTACATTCATTACTTAGATTCACAAATAGAAGGATGCCTTGATCATGGGCTTTTTGAAAACTACCAAGTCTCAGACGGAACATCATAAACATAGAAATAGACAGAGTTAGACGGAAATCTTTGCATGAACTGATGATTTTGTCTTAATGATAACTACTCTAGATCTGAGGATTCTTCCCTAGCCTTGTCCAAAAGCTCTCTCAGCTTCTTGAGCGTCTTCGGGAACAAGTAATCAGGCCTACTCTCTATACATTCTATCCATGCAATTGGTGGTGGTCCGAAATTCGGCTTGCCGAAGGTAACACCAGTCTCCCAAACAGACCAAGTTGCCAAACAAGTCGATGGTCGATACAGTCGAAGCTCCTAGGTCGGGACAGGTTGCCGACATGCTGATTGCGGTCTTGAGTCTCAGAGTTGCGAATCCTATGTCAGGTAATAATCGAGTTTCCCAGCTCGGTCCTGCGCCGCTTATTGAAAAAGTCAGGAAGGCCATTGACATATTACGAAGACATGTGGCTCAGCACCTGGTGACAACAACTCTTCAACAAATCCATAGACTTCGCAAAGGTCGAGCTTACGCCATCCCCATAAGCCTTGGGCCCAAAACCGTTGTAGAACTTCAGTCGCAAGTGAGGATGGTGACGGCGCTTGAGCCACTGTGGAAAAGATGAAGCGACCAAAAACCGGGAAACGGGTAAGAAAGGTAATGAAGTGAGGCTTCGGTCTCCATGAGAACGTATCTATAGCTATGTTGTTGTCGTAAAGCTCTTTGACGTTCTGAAGCAAGTTCATTGCGTTGCTTCGCTCGCTAGGGTATATCCTTGCAAGTTGCCAGACATAATTTCCCACGCATGCTGTTAATCCATGTCTGTGAAATGCAATGCAGCTGGCGGAAAGCAAAGCTCTGAATAGATTGACTGTTGTTTCTTATTGAAGTTTGTCTTTCGAAACACACAATTCTCTGCCCTGCCTCCGTATCTATGAGGAACTCGTGAGCTGTGCGATGAATGAAAGAGAAATATTCGTACCTCTCCACCATTATCAACTGCGGTCAGTAATTGGCGCGCAACCTTTGCCAATTCCCGTGTTTGCAATAGGCCAGCACACCTTTTTTTCGGTGTCCCTTGGTAACATACCAGACCCGAGCCAGAATTCTTGTTTCCATTAAATCTTTTTTTCTCTGGACAGTCTTTACTTCAGCCTTCAATTCTCTTTCGACGCACTAGAGACATGAACATGTATGATATGGCACTAGAAAGGACGTTCTTCTGTTGCCTTTCCGTCACGTAGTGTAGTTCGGTATGTAGCTCTCTAGCAGAAACCTGACATCCATCCGCAATCGCTTGAAGGTCCCGTTCCGCCTTTGGTGAATTTTCTGATATGTTGAGTAAACGACAGGGGGTCTTAATTAACCCTACCGGCGTCGCACATCTCCTTTGCATATCCTTCGACCTTGTTGTCATCAGTCGGTTTGCCGTCATAAGCCTTTTTGCAACCCGAGATGACCTGAGGAGAAAAATGTATTACTTGAATGACGGCGCAGGCAGCGCCCAGTGTTTCAAGGCTTGACACCATTGTGCGTTGTTGAGAGTGACTAGGTGAGAATATGATAAGGGGAATGTAAATTGCGTGGCGAGATTGGAAAGAATCTCAGCATAAATTCGTAAAGCGATTCTCTATTCAGTCGCCACTAGGATCCTACTGGCATAAAAGATTGCTCTATTGGGATTCGAAATGAAGGCTAATCGATTTTTGGAAATAATTGCGAAAGACAAAAGTGGGAGTGACTCGGGGTCTCCAAAAGAATAGCCCCGATTAATGGTTCCTTGCATGCAAAGTTACAGCACCTGAGATTCGTCCCTAGAAGCGACATCCTCGGCATTATACACATAGGCGGAGAAGTATTGCCCAGAGTACGGGCAGTTGGTAAGTTTACGCATGAGATCAAGCCACTCTTTCAATAAGTAAGACTATCATATAGTAGAGGTAAAATAAACTATGTACATCTGAAATCCCCAAAATATGTAAAGCAGCAAGCAATCCCAGGACGCTATCTATGACCGCCAATAAAACAAAAGATCATCCGTTTCAAATTCGTACCAATGGAAATCATGCATTCTAAAAGAATTAGTTGTAGGTAAGAGTCCATCCGTTCTCATGATCATCCTGCTCAAGGTAGACCTGCGAGTCACCCTTGGGATTCCGGAGTCCAATGATGAAGTAAAGAGTCTCGGCACAGTCGACGCCACCAACGATATGGCTATCATCCTCGCGATCGTCCCAGAAGGAGAAATTGGGGCCGCCAATCGACTTCTGATCATCAAAGGGCTTAATCGAGCTGTAAGTTACATCCTCTTCGTTTTCGGGAAAACCAGAGAGAGGTCGTGCATCTGCTTGTGCATCGCTGTTCTTGACAAGGAATCTTCGAGAGTAACGAGGTCCTTGACGCCAAGACAGACCACAGTTCTTTGCATCGGCGGGAATGTCCTTGAAGACGATCACTTGCTCAACCTGAGACTTGTCCTTCCAGGTCTCGAGATGGACACCGTTAACTGGTCCACTAGCTTCGTCTGGATGCTCGAGGTAGATGTCGTACAATGCAGCGGGGACAATTGTCTTGATAGCAGAAGAGGAGGTTGTAGTAGTGGGTTTGTTTTCTGTGCTATCGGGAGTTTGGCCAGAAGCAGGAGTAGGCTCTACGCAAGGGTCTTTGTCGAAGCAGCCGACGTTGGCGCCACAAGAGTAGTACCACGTACCCGTTGCGCACTCACTGGTCGGTTGGCGAGCGACATTAGCGGGCATCGCACTCGCTAAAGAGGCGAGGCATGCAAAGGTTGTGACCATGTTCGTAATGGAAGGCATCGTTGCGGTGTGAGGTTTGTGTGCGGATTTGGTAAAAGTAGAGGATGACGAGTGAGGAAGTATCGGCCAGAGGTTAAGCTGAGAGATGGTTGTAAGTGTTTGAGTGTGATATTGTTTTGGACTGTCTGTGTTGAGGGTACATAACCGTCATCTTATAGAAAATTTCTTTCTCACCTGGAGGATATTTTGGGACGAATCATGGGGCGCAATACCAGGTGCAATGACAAGCTTCACCAACAGAACAAGGGTATTGGCAGCTCATCACAAGCAACAACGCCTCTGAAGCTATTTCGAACGGGAAATTTACATATTCAGAGCTAAGTAGGCTTAGAGCTGTCGTGACGTGGGCTTAGTCGCGATCCTGTTGTCTTGGCGGCTTATCATCCTTGTCGTTCTTAGTATGTGGACGAATAGCAACGCGAGCTGGCCACTCAGCCTCATTAATTATGAGCAGACGCATGTGCGAAGCCCATAATAACCCAATTTTAGAATAGAAAATGGCTAGCAGATTAAGCATATCATCTCATCTCAGCACTTAACCCCAGAGTCTTATTGTCAAAGTCTTCAGCCCAGCTTGGCACCTCAGCAGCGGCATAGCCTCGATCTCAACAGTGATGCGGTGTAGTGCACGTAACAGGGTAGTCCTAGGTTCTTTCTTGATTCCGTCATATCAACTGAGACATTTGTCGGGGCTCTGTCAGTCATTACAGTCTAGGATTATTCTAAGCAACCTCGGTCTGAGTTACGTAACGTAATATGGTCTTATTAGAGGCGACGTCTTCCTGCGCCCTCTATTGAATCAAGTTGACTCAACAACTTATAAATCACTCTCACCTCATCTGGTGCAGGCCAGACTAATATGATTCTATGAGTCTTAAAGATGATACCTTGTTGGATGTGACGAGACTTTTGCTTTTCGTCACTGCAATCATGCACACGCATCACTAGTTTGATGAAAAGTCAATCATGCATTCAAAGGTAGGAATCTGGGAAAATATATGGGATTTATCAAGAACCTGATCATTTTGCCCGGGAGGAAGGCTGGTAGAGTTAGAGAACTCTTCACTGATGTTATGGATAGGTCTGATACAGTCGGAGTCTTTCATGTCTCATTCAACCTTATCATATATATCATTGCTGCTCCTCGGTAACGTATCACTCGGTACCTCCGGAAAGCGATTTTGGCCTGAATAATGTAACATTAGATGTTTCATAGATCGAACTCACCGTACCTTATGAACAATCGCCTGCTTATAAAGTCATTTTACTTTGGTTGATAACTCTTGAACATACTGTAAACAGGTCCTGAAAGGGTAACCTTGAGCGTTACAAGTTTATAAGTCCTAATAATACTCTCAAGGGAATTGTGGAGGTGAGCATTGAGCACAAATCCAAAATCTCATCCCACGTAAGCCGGCATTCTGTGATTTCCCGAATTCGTGAACCTGACAAATTCAGTTAACCAACGACGATCTCCGAACAGCAAATTAGCCATAAGAGCCAATCTCATAAGTGCTCCTCTCACTACTTTTACATTAGAACCAAAGAAATGCGAGATATTAATGGCGCTTGACTGTGTCTGATCATGGCGCTGAGTGAGATGCGATGATACCGTTACGTCTAGTCTAACACTAGAATCCTTAGGAGAAAAAGGTGGCCAATCATGTCATCTGTCTAACATCATCAATCGGTTAACGGCACACGGATTTAAAGCATTCCTTTAAAGCTCTGAAGCGTATATCATGATATGGATATCACTATAAGTTGTAACTGGTTCACTCTCATATCCTCGTCTTGCCCCCTGATTTATGCGAGTGATTAAAACACATATTTCAACATGACCGGACCTCAGATTTATACTCTCAATAATGGTAAAAAGGGCATAGAGGAGAGTCGTCTCGACTACCAGCACAACACCTGGTGGAAGATTACAAAAACTTTGGTCCCCGAAAATATCAAGTCACATCTCAGTTCTCTTGGCCGTCCTCCTGCAGTAGCAGATGTTGGAACAGGAACCGGGGTTTGGCTACAGGATTTCGCACCCGAGGTCCACCAAGATGCTCGTCTCGATGGCTTCGACATAGATGACTCAAAATTCCTCTCCACCGAAGATCTTCCATCTAACGTCAAGCTGTCTCTTGGGAATGTTTTCGAACCGATCCCTGAAAATCTTGTCGGACAATATGATCTCGTACACGTTCGGCTTCTGATGGTTGCCTTAAAAGCAGGAGATTGGGAACCAGTCGCAAGAAACCTGCTGTCACTATTGAGACCAGGTGGCTACATTTTGTGGGATGAAACCGGATTCACCAAGTTCAATGCGATACCAATCACAGAAGCTTACCAGAAATGGGTCAGTACGGATGTCCGATACGGACTATCTGTTGGGCGCGATGTCACGTAAGCATCATCCCCTTTCGCCATACTCCATCACAGATTTGCTGACCTCATATCAGAAGCCCAATGTTACTCGAGAGGCACTTCAGAAAGGCTGGTTATGTCGAATGTTCACATATTGACTTTAGCAGCTTCAGTGGCAGCCCTGAAGTCCGAAAAAGAGCTGGAAATACACTCGTCAACTACGCACGACAGGCCTTGAATGGGATCGCCGCTAGAGGAGAGTTTGAGTGGATTCACTCTCATGATGATGTAGAGAAACATTGTGACAAACTTCAATCAGAGATTGATGAGGAAATCTCTGTCATGGGGTTTGAGGTTCGGTGGACAATCGGAAGGAAGCCTGAGTGATGTGGCCTGGTCCAACTTTGAGCTTTTTGTTTGTTTGTGCAGATCATAAGATGTAGTCAATGGTAACATCAATTATTTGTGGCCATTGGAAACATGGCTTTTATGATCACTGATTCACTAAACTGAATATCTTTGAAAAGCTGGTAATACTAGATGTTTGCATTACTGTCCCAAGTATAAAGGACTTAATGACGCCGAGCAACTTCTTTTCGAAGTTGATGATCGGGGTATAAACCGACTTTGATGAGCGCCACTATCCAAATAATAGAGCCATCACTTTCAGATATACAATACATTAAGCGTAGGACGATCATATATTAACTGATTGGCTTTAACTATAGAATCTCAATTTTTCTTCATTTGATAAATCTTTGCCCAAAACAATCTCAAACGCACTTTCGCATTCAAAATCTTATCAACCTTATTAAATTATCCAGCTTTCATATCCAAATACCCTCACCACTACTTACTACTCCTCTAACACTTGTTGCAAAACGATATAATGGACCACGTACATCGCTTTGCCAAATCAGAAATCCCCAACATGCCCAAACTCTCAGAAGCTCTGGACAAGCTATATGGGAAGGGAAACTACAAATTGGAGGAAGTGGGAATACACATAAATATAACGACCTCGGACTCTCACAGGCCAGTTGAAGAGCTGAGGGATATGGGAGCGCTAGCTCAGGCGCTACAGATTGAAAGGGGGACAACATAAACATGCAGCGTGTGTAGGTTTATGAGACACAGTTTTTGTATTTAAAAATTTGGAAAACTTCAATAAAGAAAGAAAAAATTTAACACATAGAAAGGAAATTCGTAAAGTTTGTGTCAAGTATTAAAAAGGTGACTCCCAAATCGCAAGGTCAGAGTCTCCTTTCTGTTGGGAAGACTCAATTGTCGGTCTGGTCTCTTCCCGTTCGTCTTGATCATCCACCATTGTCAAAGTTGTATTCGTGCTCCCAGTGTCAGTCCTCGCTCGCATCTGGCCGTTGATGGGTGGAAATTCTCCAGGGGTTGATTTGAGCCTCTTGGTTGGCCTCTGTTCATCTCCGCTAATCCCCTTTCTCTGATTATGCCATCCATCAAATACAGTAGTCAGCGCATGTTGTAGACCTTTCTGGAATTCTTCGGCATCAATCTCTTGTGCTAGAATGAGACCGGAACATTTAAGCTGTTCCATCATCAAATCTGTGCCGCGGCGTTCAATGTACTCTCGTAGACTTTCGACGTCTTCAGACAGCTCGCCGTTGAGATATGCAGACTTGGGCTTCTGCTCATACGGGAAAATAATTCCATAAAGCTCGAACCACTGGTCACTCTCCGACTTGTTCTGGCTTCCGAGTCTTGACCGAAGTTTGCGCTCTTGCTCAGGGGTTATCCCTTCAGGGGCAATGTATTCTCGCTTCTCACATGTTTGGGCTCGGCGATGTTCTCGGAGCTCTTCGACGTTCGGCCAGATGCTCAGGCATATATCACAGTGGATAGGTTGCATGTGGCAGCGAAAAAGGTGCTGCTTGACGTAGCTGTTTCGCTTGAGAACGTGTGCATGGCATCGACGGTACCGAATTGGGTCATGTTTGTAAAAAGGGCAAGCTAGTCGAAGATGCGAATCCTCTTGCTTTTTGGACTTCTTCGAGCGGGAAACTTGTTGATGATCGTTCTCGTCGTCTTCGGCTGCCCGTTTATGCCCCTGATCCTTTTCCTGGAGTAAACCGTTGTTCTTTTCAGTTCTGTTACATGTGTCGACTTGGGAGTCTTCTGGTTCTTCTTCGTACGGCTTGTCGTTATAATTTTCGCTTTTGTTATCATCTGCATCGCACAGACGAGAGTCTTGGTCCGAACAGTATGTCTCTTGATCACTTTCGTAGGCCATACGGGATCCTTGGTAGGGCTGAAATGTGCTGCTTGAGTGGAAATCAAAGCCGCTGAGGTCGTAGGAATTCTCAACAAAATCATCCTCAGATGCGCTGGATTCTTGGTCATACCCGTCTGAGCTAAGTGACGTTACCTCTGTGCCACATGGCGAAGAGCAGGAGACCGGAGATGATCGCCCAGATAGGTTTGATGAAGAATCCGAAGCGGCATTTTGGGCATACGCATAGTGATTGTATGATGGCGCCGTGAAGAATTGTTGAATCATAGGCTCCGCGCCCTCAAGAGGTTCTGGCTCAGCATCGTGAACGGAGCGCGTGCTGGAGCTCATTGTATCGTCTGATTGGTCTAGTGAAGGAACAGACGATACTGATGGCACGTCTGTGACGGGGTGCAACAGTCGAGCCTCCGTTTCTTGGTCGTGATTGGTGAGCCAGGTGATCATTTCCTTTGGTGAATCAACGTCCACCGGTATAGTTATTGACTTTTGTTCTTCGGGGGGAGCTAGTTGAGGCCATTGAGGTGTCTCGTCGTTGTTGTCAAACCATCTTCCGATGCCGTCGTGTTCGCTCTCATCACTGAGACTTCGGACCATGATGGTGTTTTTGGACTTATTCGGGAAGAAGACACGCGACTTGAGGGTTCTTTTAAATCAAGTGAAAATCACCTGAAAGAGTCACGCAGCCTTGCTTGTCAGAGTTGTATATTCACAATGACCAAAAATAGAGGCTCTTCGGAAAGGCAGCCGGTTGCCTGTGCTATCGCCAGTTTCGACTACTGTCTCGCCAATCGATATAGATGACTATGACGTCGGCGGAAACAAAGGAAGGGAATACGGGCGTTTCAGTGTAATCAATGGAAGACAGCTGATTCAGAAGATGTATCTGCTGATGGGCCGCCAAAAAATGTGATGTTGGGTTGAAAAGAAGGCAATGGAAGAGATGGGTTGAAAGTGAATGTGCGATGATGACACCGCCAACAAATACAACCCTCTGTAACAAAGCCACTAAGCGCGTGATAGCACAAACATTTATCACTGGATGAAAAAGATCACGTTTGTGATTTTTCAAGTCACACTAATCCCTGTAAGACGGCCTCAAAAGCGCTGACGTGGCGACCAATCTCACACTTGATGCCTGACATCGCAGAGCGGGGTTTTTTTACACTTGAGCACAAATCCTGTAGACGCAATGCAATGCACAGACTACTCCTATCTCGGATCTTGTCACAATTGTGATGAAGAGAGGGGCAGAGCCGCGTGGCTATGAGCAGAAAATCACAGTTGTGACAAAGCCCTGACAATCTCGACCTCCTTTATCTCCGTGGAGAGTTGTCGTCGTCGTACATACTGAGAAAATAATTCATTATTGGCGGGTAGAAATATGAGGCGGCACTCCAGGACACCACATTCTCGCATCGTAACGCGCCTGTGCGGCTATGTACGTGCTGCCGATTGAAAAAAACGGTCCTGGTAAAGGATTCCTGAATCATGTCGCCCTTCAATGCTCTACCCCTTGTTCTTTCGAACATACTTAATCCCATACAATCGCTATTGTATCCAACGAAATTTCTGACTCTTCTCACTTGTGAATCTTGGTCCAAATCTCCAATAAGCTTGACCAAATTTCCAAAATGTCTACCCCTTCTGGATTCATTCCATCTGGCGCCTCTGGCACCAACACATCTACTGTTTCGGTGGCTGGTAGCTTCCCCGATTCGTAAATTGTCTTCCATCTTCAGTCTAGTCCCAATAATGCTAACATCAGATCAAGAACAAAGACTCGGGATGGCGCAAATCAGCCAAACCCCTACAGCGTCAACCGATATGTCACCGACAAGCAAGAACGTCCCATAAACGATCGTTTGGCTGAACACATGGCAGCGCTTGAACAAGAAAAGCCACCCAAGAACAAGTAACTAAGAAATAATAAACACAACACAAGAAACAAAAAGAGATAGAAACAAGGTTGGTATTCTTCAGCTTGTTATCATGAACCCAGCTAACTTCTCTCTGTCGCTTCAATTATTTCCATTGTCTATATGCCACATAGTCATTTGCTATCTTCCTGTACGCTCATCTCTCAAACAAGGCTGGGGTGTTTAATGTTAACGTAGTCATTTCTCCACTCTGCGTTGGGGTATCTTGTATTTTTCTCTCATCTACATTCGAAATACATGTCAAGAGAAT
Organism: Fusarium burgessii; assembly: GCA_002980515.1. Taxonomy (NCBI): domain Eukaryota; kingdom Fungi; phylum Ascomycota; class Sordariomycetes; order Hypocreales; family Nectriaceae; genus Fusarium; species Fusarium burgessii. Next base: position 69,667 of record PVQA01000329.1, read on the forward strand.
GAGTTTGTTAATTGTTGGTAAGGTCATCAACATCTATCATTGCTTGGAGCTAGGGTGCATAAAACCTGTTTGTACTATCTTAGTTGTTCTTAAAGACTATATACCCCACTCATCTTATCCAATCGCTTTATGCAGCAGTGAAAGACTCGACTTTGATTGATCCTCCCAAAGCCGTCTCAGCATAGTTGAAGATGCCAAAACGGTAAGCAATGAAGAAAGCCCAGCCATTGTAAAGCTTGAAGTTAGGTCCAAGCGTCTCATACTTGACACCATCCCAGCTGTAGGAGAAAACAGTGTTGCCAGTTCCGGCAGGGTTGGTGTCAAGTTGAAGTCTTAACCAAATCTTGGTTCTTCCAGAAGGTACAGCAGAAGTGGCTTTCACTTGTCCCATATCTTTCGTCTCTCCATTCCATTCATCAAGGGTCATTCCATGCTTTGTAGCAATTGTAAACTTTCCATTGTCTCGGTGGATGCCTATGTATGCACTTTGATCACGGAAGGCTGAAAGACCAGCTCTATCACCGTCTTTCATCTGGGAGAAATCGATCTTCACGATACCAGTAGGGTGGTCGCCATGAGTCCTATGGGAGAGGGTGTTCCTCGCTTGGTAGATATCCTTAGTAACGCTAGCAGTTCGAAGAGTGAGGCCATTGTTGACAGTGAAGGACTTGGTGTCTGGATTGTGATTCCACTCCCAAGATTGAGCAAGTGAAGTTCCTTGGAATGTGTCGGTTCTTGTCCAGTTCTTCGTAACGCCATTTGTACCTGGAAGGGTTGGATAAGATGATCCCCAGCCGCCATTTGCTCCCTTGACGAGGATCGGGAAGCCATCACTACCCCATTTGATAGGTGCAAGAACAGGAAGGCGACCAGCAGGGTAAGCCCAAGTAAAAGACATGAAGTACCAGTCACCACTTGGCGTCTTGATAAGACTTCCTTGATGGGGCGAGTTACCTCCCGAGATAGGTGGGGTGACCTTGTCTGCAAGAAGCTTGGATTCATAAGGTCCCCAAGGTGACTTAGATTTCCATATCCATGTCTGGCTACCGCTAGGACTATCGTTGAGGATGTAGTAGAGCCCGTTGATTTTGTACATGCGGTTGCCCTCGAGATCTTCGACGCCAATATCGGTGTTTTTAAGAACTAATTGGGTCTTGACCTGACTGAATCCGTCTTGGGAGAGCTGAGCTACCCTGACTTCCTTGGAGCCATAGACGACATACATGGTGTCGTCATCGTCGATCAGGATACCATTGTCGTAGTAACAGTTGTTGTCACCAAAGTTTCCCTTATTATACCAAGGACCCTCCGGAGAAGAGGCTGTATATACCCAGGTAGACCAGAAGTTGATGCATCCTATCCAGTACCATTGTCCATTGCTCTTTCGGTATCGAAGTGATGAAGCCCAGGTACCTCCACGGTAGTAACGCGAGTTGGGAGGAAGATCATAGCCATCACCAAAATTGAGCCTCGGGATTGAGTGGCCGACAAGATCCCAGTTGAGCAGATCCTTGGACTTCAGGATTGGTGCTCCAGGGCTGAAATGGAAGTTGGAAGCTGAGAAGTAATAGTAATTATCCGGACCGAGGAAGACGTCGTTGTCTGGAAAGTCGGAGTAGATGATCGGGTTGTTAAATGTAGTGGCGCGGGGGACGAGGCCAGCCAACGCTGGAGACACAGCAGAGACCCAAGCAGCAAGCGAAGAGATCTTCATTTTCGTAGAGCTACTAAGAATTCCGGTACTGCTTTTTCATGTGCTCCCTGGACCAGGAGATTTATATCAGTGCGAATCGGAAGCAGTGACTCCAAGTCGTATCAGGCAATGCCAAGCTCGGACCCCTGGCCTGAAGTAGCAACTTCGGTAAATCACTCCGATCATGCCAAACTCGGGACATGGAACGAAGGCTACCTTGGCCAATATGAGCCATAGATATGTTACATCGGCTGAGAATGGATAATTTGGAATCTGTTGGGTAGTATTTTCTCGATCGCCTGGTTGGCGTCATTCTGGAAAAGAACGGCAAATTCCGTGATACGAACAAGGACCTTGACTGAATCAGTAGATAGATGCATATCGGATCCCTGTTATTAAACCTCCATAGACAATCATTAAAATGTTGGAAACCGGCACGACGTTCCGAAGCAGGCCGGTTCCATGTATAGACAGGCATGGGACCAACAGCTTGACGGAGGCATTTCTGGCGTAGATGATGAGGCAAAATTATCAATTCAAGCAAACTCGAACTAGACTATTATGATATTCTAACAGGCGGCTAAATGAAATATGCAAGGACCCCGCGAATTAATCCCGTAGGTCAATGACGACCTTTTCGCTGCTAACACCCTTAAAGAACAACAAATCCAAAGCGTCATTCAATCCATCAAGTCCACCAGGAACCTTTCGCGCAGGAACAGAGATCAGACTCTCTGTAGAAAGAGCCTTGGGGAAATATGTGTCAAAAGTCCACTTCAACAGCTCTGCGTTCTCCTCCTTGCCAAGAAGCAGAGACCAACCCTCGAACTTGCGAGTGACACCAGTGGGGAGAGTTTCAGGTCCGAAAGGTGGCTGAAGAGCGTAGACTGAATCGCCACCTTGGGCTGCGACGATATCTGCGAGAAGCTTGACTGTAGCTCCAGTTGAGATTGTGTCGAGGACGATATCGTAGGGACCAGCGGCGGTCAGGTCCTTGATTAGTGCCTCAGACTCTTGAGAATGATCGATGATTTTGGAAGCCCCTAGCTTGGACACGAAGTCCTTGTGCTTGGGTGACGTAGTCGTGATAACTTCGTATCCAGCTTGAGTGAGGTACTGGACAGACATGCTTCCAATGCTTGAAGTTCCCCCGTAGATCAGGATACGCTTGCCCTGTGGCTTGGGCTCCTCGCCAGGGACAGGCCGCTCCAGCTTCAAGGTATAGTTGAACAGAGCAGGAATGGTCGGAAGGTTACCAACGAGACGGACAGCAAGATCCATCGTCTCGTCATCTGGAACCTTGGTGGTAGTGACAGCAGATGAGATAGAGTACTCTTGGAACGCGCTGTACTTGCTATCACTAGCTCCAGCAGTCTTCATGCCGACAACCCTGTCGCCAACATGGAAGTCGGTCACATCGGAGCCAACCTTTTCAACTGTACCGGCAAAGGAGCTACCGAGAATGGATGGGTATGGCATAGGAAGCATGGCTACTTTGGCGATCTTGGCATCGATTGGCTGGATGGCAATGATTTGGTTCTTGACAAGGAGTTCATTGGGTCCAGGCTGGGGAGTTTCGATTTCTCGAACTTTGAGAGGAGCCTTGGCTGCGGGGACTTGAGCTGCGAGATGAGGCATTATGTAGATGATTTGATTGATTGGTTGAGAAGTGCTGACAAAATGATTCAGATGATTGATTGAGAAACCGTTTTATTTTGCTTTGGAAATGGCTTGATACTTGTGGTGGATTGTTGATTGTGTTTTGCTGGATTGATACACTGACGATATGGGACATTCGTTTATTAAATAGTTCATTCCCCCCTCCTCGATGGTATGTTCCATCTAATCAATCTCACTCTATCTACTGTATATGGGTGCAATCGCTTTACAATCTGAAGGATTCACGAAAAGCCGTCTAGTTGCTGTATGTCAGCATCGCCAACCAACCTCATAGGGTAGGTAGCTTATGCGGCAACAAAAGATGCGGAATTCTATCTTGGTCATCATTGGCTCATCGGGGTCTTGGCATTGGCCGGACAGGGCGCATCGCTCTCTCGGTCTTTGATTGGTTTCGCGACTGACAATTGGTAATCCCTACTGAGGAGGGGAAAGTTAGCACTACTAGCAGCTCTACATGGTTCAGCACATACATACAGCCTAAAGCAAAGTCACTTGTGTTATAAATAAAAACACCATTTGGCATCTCGAAACTGAGGTTCCAGTACCGAAATGGTTTAGCGGGTCAACTTCACTGTTGGCTTGTCTTCCATCGGCATTTGGCGCATTGCCGAAATATCCACTGTCTTTTCCATCACTTCGTTCGTCAAAGCATGGAAATCCGACATATTCCACCCTTAGCAAGCATGTTAGAAATCGCCGATGGAGTCATCACTTGGAAATTTATCTTGTTTTACGATTAGATATCGCTAGTTTAGAGCCCTCAATACATATAGATGCATCATGACCTGCTTCAATCAATCCCATCAACATCAACACTTCACAACACAACACAAACACTCTAACATACCAACATACTAATCAATCATCTACAACAATCCAACAACTCAAACTCACCATCAAATAAATTTCACATCTTACAACTTCAATATCACAACAATGTCTCGTGCTCTTCTCATCACCGGCGCCACTGGCAAGCAAGGCAGCGCTGTCATCAACGCTCTCATCGCCAAGAACGCAGATTTCCTTCTTCTCGCCGCTACTCGCAACAAAGAGTCGCCTTCTGCAAAGAAGCTAGCCTCCAAGTCTTCAAACATTAGACTAATTGAGGGCGACCTCGACTCTATTCCTGCTCTCTTCATGGCCGCCAAGCAGGCCGCTGGTACCGTGCCCCTCTGGGGCGTCTACTCAGTTCAACTCTCTATGGGCAAGGGTGTCACTCTTGAAGGTGAAGTGCGACAAGGAAAGGGTCTCATCGATGAGTCCATCAAGGCTGGCATCAAGCACTTTGTTTACTCAAGCGTCGATCGAGGCGGCGACGAAAAGTCTTGGAAGGATGCAACTGTTGTTCCTCACTTCAAGACCAAGCATGAGATCGAGCATTACCTTCGCGACTCAACCGCCAATGGAAAGAGTCCCATGAACTGGACCATCCTCCGACCAACAGCATTCATGGAGAACCTCGAGCCTGGTTTTGCCACAAAAGTCTTTCTCACCATGATTCGCGATACTCTCAAGAACAAGCCCCTCCAATGGACAGCAACAGAGGACATTGGTTTCTTCGCAGCTGAAGCTTTCACAGACCCACAAGCTTGGGGCAAGCAAGCTATCAGCTTAGCTGGCGATGAACTTACTTTTGCACAACTCAGCGAAGCTTTTGAAGACGCCACTGGTGGACCTGCTGGTACAACATTTGGCCTACTCGGAAAGGCTTTGAAGCATGGTGTTGCTGAGCTGGGAATCATGGTTAATTGGTTTAGAGATGAAGGATATGGTGCTGATTTGGCCAAAGTTCGACAGCTGAACCCGGGGGCTAAGACTATGGAGCAGTGGGTGAAGACAAGTGCTTTTGTCAGTCAGTAAGAAGTGAAAACTGCAGGGGATTTCTATGTGCGAAAGAGATTACAGGGGGTTAATTTGGATGTGCTATTTTAGTATTATTTAATAATTGTATAGATTAGTTTATAGAACTCTTGTTATGCCAATGAGCCAACTTAAAATTATGTCAGATTCTTAGTGCATATGCAGTTGATCACTGGGAAGGTTTGCTTGATCTTCGAAAGAGAGACTCTTTATATTTCGATTAGAAATTGATCAAGTGATTAAATGGCGATGTCACAGCATTCGTGCTTAAAAGCACAGAGGAGCAGGCTTTCTAAAGCTCGAGTTCCGAGATCAGGAGACGTATCATGGAGGTTTTGTGTCAATGTCTGGAGCTGTCTTCACAACTCTAACAGTCCTGCCACTTCGTCCTGCTATAAGTAAGCCTCTTGCTCCGTGCTTCTAAAGCTATGATCTGTGTTCTTTTCGCTATTCTTTCCTAACAATTGCCCAGCCAGTCAAGCCGACGGATGTGTACACCACAGGATGTATCCGTGGTTGACACCGTTTCACCTTATCAGGAACGTAGATACCGTATTCTGAACCCCAAAAACAAAGATGCTGCCAATTTTCTGTGGTTCAATAAACTCCCACTAGAGCTGCGTCAAAATATCTGGGAACAAGCCTTGTCCTACGAAAGGCTGCTCGACAACGAACTATTCCCAGTGCTAAGCTCTCCAAAGTCGTACGAAATCATCTTGAAGGAGCGCTGGTCTATAAGCAAGCTTTTTCGAGTCACTTCTGAATCGCGCAACGCCGCTTTGATGTTCTACCTAGTTCAACTCCCGTGTGTGTATAGGTACCAGGGACAAGCATCTAATGGTGTCGTATACTTGAATCCCGATTTCGATATCCTTCATATACACAGGTGGGCACACTTTTCTCAATTTGCTCAGGATGTTTGAGCACAGGATCGATGCAAAATCGGTGTCTTTAACTTGGCCCAGAAATTCATCAACGGCTGGATAAGTCCTGAGCCATGGGATTCGACACCAGATGAAGACCTACCACTACTTCAGAAGGCCCTTGAACGTTTGAAGAGGGTTATCTTCATATTCCCCGGTGGCAACGAGGATATGTGCGTCGGCGTCGACCGCTACCCCGATGCTATCGAGCGTATGGGATATGAGGGGGTTTATTGGCATGCCTTCCATTCGGCCCCGATCAAGACGAGGATTCCAAGATTCGACACCATTCCTCAAGACCCCAGAGCTATCAAGAAATATCTACCTGGGGTCGACGTCTTGCACGAGCATGATCCACGTGACAGGGTTGAGGACTGGTTCAACCATCTTCAAGACTGGGGTGTTCAGCATGGCCCCGAGGATCATTACCAGCTCATAGTGAGCGATCAGAACTGCAGCCCGCGAATTGTTGATAGGGAGGATGCAGTTGGGTGGTTGAGGGGCAAGGTCTAAGACCGAATTTCGAGGCTGCAGCGAATGTACAAGCGACGCGACAACTTTGAGCAGGACGTCAGACAGGAACTGGAAAGTCTACCTCTTCCAGCTTTTGTATTCTGGCTGTTTCCTATCGAAGCACTTCATCTATGGGTAGGCGTTGATGATCCACGAGACCGGCGTCGCCAACGGCGGGTGTTAAACAGAAAAAGTCATCTTTCTAATTTCACCCCTCAACTATGTCTGTCATATCTGCCTGGCTAAAGGGATGTGATTCAATTCGGTCTCACAGAAGGGACACTCTGGAATATGAGGCTTAGTAGGGGTTATGTAGGCCTTGTTAAAATATCCAGATCAGGCATTTGAGAAGAGCAAAGTCCTGTTGATCATCTCAAGAGTTCCAGAACAACTTCAAATGCAGTGGAGTATCTCTTGTCCACTTATTTGGATGTTCTATTATGACCTTGGTCTAGAAGACAAATACTCCTTTCACCGTCTTGACCAAGTTCTGAGCCAACAGCTTATGAATAGCGCCGCTGGCGTGGTAGTCATCAGCCCAGAGACAGTTACTAGACCCAAAGCAAGTAGCATCTTTAGCCCCGTAAGCCGTGTAATTCTTAACAACCTGGTCAAATGATGGTTTGGTATCGAAGACCTGAAGCTTGACATTTGGATGAGATGAAGTGAATGCTGCTGCTTTGGCTTTCACTGCGTTGTTGTAAGAAATAATGTCTGCTCTTAGTCGTGCCAGATCAACTTCTGGTTGACCTATCATCTTGGGGAACTGATCTGCGTATGCTTCATCAAAGCTAAGTCAGTCATTTTATCTTTATCATGATTCTATTGCTTACCGGGGATACTAAGCAGGACAAACTTATTGTAGCCATCATTGATAAGTGTTTGCAACAGCTCGAAGTATCGGTTCACGCATTCAGTGACGAGAGCGCTCTTCTTACTCCAAAATGCTTCACCAACGTCATTGATACCGATCCAAAATGCGACAAGAGTATCGGCTTTTTTGATCTTGGAAGCAACATATTGCTTATATAGGTCCACCTGTTCCGACATTGAGTATTGCGCCCATGAGTTGACTATCTTCTTATCAACTGTCGCTCCGCTGTAAGCAAAGTCGTAGGTCAGGATTAACGATGTGTTGAGAGTTGATGTGACATATCCGACCCAGTTGAGGCCAGCAGAAGTTGTCTGGCCAGGGAGTCCGGGGTTTCCGATGGGGTTGGAAGCTGATGGGAGTTGTCCTCCGGGCCAGAACCCGACGGTCGAGTATGAATCACCACTACTCAAGTCAGACCAGGGTACATTGAATCACTGAAATAACATACAAAACAATTAAATTTCTTGTAGTCTGTTCAGCCCTTGATGTAACTGGGCTAGCAAGAGCTTGAGACAGGCCAGCTGTCAGGGGGAGATATCGCGCGAAGAACTTCATCGCAAACAGTCAAAAACACATTCGTCCAATATTAAGGTATTGTAAAAACAATTCAATGCGCATGCAGCACCTCCTGACTATATAAAGCTTTCTTTCCTGGGAAATGCTGCCGTGCCTCCGCTTCTAATAGATTAACCGGATATCGTATGTCACGGAATGCCAGGTCCGATTGGTGGGATATCTCACGATGTGAGATGCTCCAAATCCCCTCACATTCTTGCGATCCTATGGTACATCGCGATTCCAGTTTGAACTAAGAACACAAATCTTTTCAATCAGAACTGGATAGAAATTTGTAAAGGTAGATATGGGCATTCCGGAGTAGAGCAGGCCACTCACTTAACTTGAAGATCACGGCAATGAATCTAGAGACTCGAGTGAGGCTTCTAGCTGATAGAATGAACATATCGAATCCTAAAACATTGCATACATGGCACCAGTGATGAGATCATGCATACAAGTACAAGGAAGGGTACTTGCGCCATTGAAGCATGTCTCCTCGCAAGGATAGTGGAAATTGTGCAGAAAGACACAACAAGCGATGCCTTGGGGAAGGCTCTAACTCTTCAGAGCATCTGAATCTAAGTTTTGACTTGAGAGTTTAGGGCTTACACTGAACAAGGATGGGCAGCTTGGGTAAGATAATGAGATGAGGGATCTCGCCTCGCTGGACACGTAATCCAACCTGGGAAGGGATCACTACAACCATATAAAACTGACACGATTATCATTATAAGCTGTCCGAGAACACGGCTCGGTACAAAGGTGGTCAGCATTACTGCCATATAATATGCTGGTTGGTAAATCCGAAGGAGCTCGGCCGAGCGTAGTCGCTTACGTCCTAAATTCTTACTATAGTCATCCTACTCAGAACAGCCACTCTCAGTGCGATCCGCTGCTTATTGTGATGACCAAAAAGGCCAGAATAGGTAGGTGGTGTCGCACGCGCCCTTCCATGTCAAAGCAGGATAAACGTGGGTCTGTATAAGGTATAAGAATAGCAAGACCTTCGTTCTTCGTTGTCAAGCTCTCTGTAATCACAACTTTCAGCTTCAGGTCAAGGATACCTTTTCCATTTACAATGCCAGCCATAGCTGCCAAAAAACCTGGACTTGTACAACTCTCGGTGTCCCGGAGTGCCGAGGAGAAACGGTTAATCCCTGCATATTGCAGCAGCCTTGCCCGTCGAGCTAAAGAACTTGGGATATTTCGTAAGCATCTCTACGCGGATGCTAAAGGCGGAGAACTAGCACTTGGGATAGAGAAACGCATCTCGCCGCACGTCATCGCGGTTTCAGATCCCTTATTTTCAAGGCTTGAACAGCTACATATTCTCCTTGGCTGTGTCTTTATCGATATCGTGGACCGGTGGTTCACCGACGAAAAAGCGCGCTTTCCGGAGCGTATGCCGTTGGATCCATCAGAAGAGGAGCTTCTAAGATGGGTTATATCTAGCGGATGTGTTCCCGACTATAAAGAGCATGCGGGTTGTTGGCGAAGCGATTTGCTATTCGGCCGTAGTCCAGACGGTCTGCGAGATGAGTTTCCTTACGTCTGTGAGATCAACGGAAGACTGCCTCTCAATGCCGTCATGGGTATTGCTCTAGGGGGGAACGGTCTTCGGGAACTCGGTGCAAGCAAAGGAGGACTTGAGACTGTGAACAGTATGGATGTAAGTATCATGATGTTCCTAAGTTTAAAAGTGGAAGCTGATGCTTTGTTACCCATTTAGGCATCTTATAACAACCTGATGGCACTATTCGACCCAAAGAAACCACTTTTCTCTATTAGAGACAAGTGGCCTGGCGCTGACTCAAAGATGCTCTCAGCTATCAGTGTTGCAAGAGGAAATCCTCCAGTTAAAGCAGTTCGCCCACAAGACTTGGAAGTCCGCCCTGATGAGGCATCCCCCACTGGATTTACTCTCTGGGATAAGGCCACGAATACGCACTTACATCAGTGGTTTGTTGAGATGCTGCAGGAGGAGTATGCAGAGCTAGAGCCCGCTGTTGCTCGGCAACTATCTCTCACTACTCTGAATGATCTCCGGACTGTCTTTATTGTGCATGATAAGCGACTTCTCGGCATTATACCCGAAGAGCTCCCAGGGATGGTTTCTCGTGGTATCCTTACGGCTGAGGAGGCCGGTATTGTCGCAGAAGGGATTATCCAAACCATGAATCCGGGTTCATGGGGGATTCAAAATCTGTTGCAGGAATCAAAAGCTAATCCAGATGTCAGAAATGACTACATCTATAAGCCTTGCCGAGATGGTATGGGCCACGGTATAGAACTGGGAAAGAACCTGACGCAAGAAGCTTGGCTTGAACGTTTAGAAAGGCTTGCCAACCCAGATATCCTTCGACCCCATGATGATGCAGCTGTCATCCAAAAGCTGGTCGAACATAATTGGTATGATATGGTTCGTCACGAGGTTGCAAGCGACGACGGACCAAAACCCAACAAATTCCATCTCATTGGCTCCATGTTCATGTTTCAAAATCGCAAGTTTTATCCTGGCACTTGGCGCATGGGGCTAGAGACACATCTCGGTATCACTTCTGATAAACCCGGTCTTGTTATGGTCATGGTGCACCAACCTGACTGGCCAATCGGGGATGATCAAGAGGAGGAGGTCTGAGCATCGCATCCAAGCCATCAGGAGAGTAGTATGAGCGTATTAGATGATTCTTAGTGCCTACAAAGAGAATAGAAAGAGAATTAAGTTACACTAGACCAGCTGTATCGTATCTATGCCGCAACGCCCAAACTCGTCCCAGTCCGTGTAGCGGTCATATCCCTCCCCATACATCAAACCATGAACATAGGCCTCGCCTACCACCCGATACTTACGTCCCTCGATATGATGCAAGATAAACGGCACTCTTGCACCCATCAAGATCCAAACTTCATCCTTGCTAGTCCCCTGGCCGAGACTCTTCGGTCCCAGACCTAGCAGCCCAGATTCTGTCATGAATAACTTCCGACCCTGTGTAGCATTACGCATATGTTTCTCAAAGTTTCGGAGTTTCCTTCTTCCAAGTGGATCGAGTCTTTGCATCGAAGGTCGCTTATACTTTCCTCCCAAGGGGTCTTTATCAACTTTGTCTCCGTCGTCTTCTTCTGCTGGAGGCGCTGGAAAACTTTCCTTTATGAGTCGTGCCGTAGGAAGAAACCCTATTTCCGATGAAGTATCGATATAACTTTTGTCTTTACCGTCACTTTCTTCTTTATCGTCCATTTTTTCTTGTACATCTTTCTTCTTCTCCTCTTCCTTATTTTCTTCTTGTCGCAAATCTCTGTCTTGTTCATCTCGCTCCTCGGCCTCCTCCTCCCCTTCTTCTTCTTTCTCTAACCGACCTGATTCCTGCTCCATCTTCGCCTCAAGGTCAGCAAGGGCCGCTCCAAGGTCCGACACCTGTACTTCATTGGACAACTGTCGTCCATCATACATCGTCGACCAAAGAGCCAAACGAGTACAGAAGGACTTATTGGTCAGTCTCCATATCCATGTATCCCAACCATGTTTAGTCCACTCTGCAAGCAAATCGTGAGCCTCTAATATGTCTGTCAAAATCCAGTTGCTGAATCCTATTCCTAACATCACTCTTGAGTCCATGTGGTCGTCGTTGTCGTCTGCCTCTGTAAATTTGTCAATGATGAGCGTGCGCCATAGTGCCTCAACACGAGTCAAAGCTTGCGACGGACGGATGAAACGCCTGGAGTTGTTAGGCGAGGTTTTCTCGTCAGACCACGCTCTGGCTGGGACAGGATATTCGGCTGGACTATGCAATGCCAATCGTAGAGCTTGAACAACTGGGTCTTGGTTCAACTCCGTGGATATGGATACATCGTCAATTTTGATACCATTGACGCTGAGATGGTTATCGGGGTCAATATGGTCAATATGGATTATCCAATCATCTAGGTCGACATCATTGTGAGTTCCAGCACAGAAACGGTCGTCGTGTCCGCCCTGTTCGAAAGGAACCCGTCCCAGCCTGGCGCTAAAATCGGGTACCCAACTAGGAAGGCCTTGGACTCTTGTGTCCGAAGAGTCTTGCACATGAGATAGAACAGCAAGGTGCGAACCGATACGTTTCTGGATCATGGCCTTGGTTGCTTGGATGAAGACGTCTGCCACATCTGCATTGTAATCTGGCACTAGTCCAAGGCCATCCTCGGCAAGATTTAGGAAGGCAAAGATCTTATCTCGGGGGTCGGTAGCCTCTAGGTCCCGGAAGTCAGAGAGGACAGATAGCAAATGCAATTTTCGGCGTTCAAATCTGAACCCCATTATTCCCAGCTCCTCGCTGAAGGACTCTACTATATCGTGATCGACGAGATTGATGACTTGAGGACTTTTCAAGGCCCATCGACCTGTGTGGGATGAGCTCTTTTCTGTTTCTCCTCTTTCATCTTTCAGTAGGGTGACCATGGGCAAGCCAGCGTGGCAGAGCCCGAGGCGCGAGCGGATGTGATGATATCCAAGGATAAAAGATAATGCATCACGTGGAGTAACTTTCAGCTCTTTGGGCATGTTCGCTGGTTGTTCAGAGAGCAATGACAGTTTGTCCCAGTGTTGAGTCTGATCTGACACGGCCCGATTCGCGAGAAAGTTCTGACCGAATTTGCATAACTCGATATCCAGGCCAGTCTGTTCGAGAAATCCAACAATGGCTAAGATGAAGTCCATGTGCTGTAGTGTCGCGCCACAGACCATGACGATATGCTTAGCAAAAACGACCTCTTGGGCAACCCAAGCCCTGCGGAACCAGAGTCTTTGGAAGAAAGAAAAGAGAGCGAACCAGTGCACCACGGTCATTTTTGGGACCGAAGACATAGTGACTTCCTCTTGCTCGGGGTAATATGAGCCTCGGTCGTGAAGACGAGTAGCATCGAAATCAAGAATCATCCCCATTGCTTCTATAGCCAGCTCTGAAAGCCTGTCATGTTTCCCAACCCAGGCGAGCACTTGGCTCGCAGACTTGTATAGGCGGCCCATAAGCTTGACTTGGGCAGCACGTTCGTCTAGGTCTTCCTGATTGATACAGAGTGCGTCAGCCCAGATGGGCAAGCTGATCGCACGGTAAGTTGAGCTCTCTTCAGCGCCTGGCTCTGGAGCTAGAGATGTTCGGAGTTTTAATAGCGACTGGAAGAACAATAGGAGGTTTTCTTCGATAGGGACCCGATTGCCGTCGACTTCGATCTTGTGATGTGTGCGGTTTTGCCAAAGTACCTCTTCACGTGGGATATGGCCGTACATGCTGTAGTATAGAAGCTTGGCCCTGTCTACCATTACCAGTTGATCGCCAGTCGGTCCCAGTTTGGGACTGTAATAGACGAATGGTAATTGGTCTGCATGCTCTTCCATAGTCAGGCCATCTATATCAGGCATGGGCTCCTCGTGAACTGTTATAGGGTTGCCCCAAGTGTAGGACAAGGCGGAAAACTCAAGACTCTCGTCGGTTAGATCAACCACCCGCATGAAACATCGAATGACATTGTCTCGGGAGTCAGTGATGTCCAGGAGGCGAATTGATGTCGGCGTTGGAAGGACGTGTGACTTGTACATTGTGACAACAATATCCGCAGGCAATACTCAAAGGTCAGATTGTTTGTGGAAAGCGTATGAGATGTCATCTAGCGCAGACAATGATATCTTTTTGGTGATCCCAAGGTTGATTGAGGTAGATGGAGGCATTACCAAGATTCGCAAAAGATCATCACGGAATGAATCCTCCCTGTTGCATAGCCGCCGGTGGCTGATACAGACTCCTGGGAGTTGACCATTTAAAGTACGCTGCCAAGCCTGAAGCGCCTCAGCATGCCATTGGCAATTGGTTGTTATCACAGAAGACGACCAGGGTTTTTCAGCTTCGAGGCAGGCTTAGTCATTCTAGTGCTTTGCTTCACTCTTTCGAGACTCAACCTAGCAATCTACCTGTTATTCGGGACCATAGGAAGTGTATTAATCTTTTGGGTATTATATAATTTGCGGCTACTATGAATTGCTCCTTGCAAAATCGCTGCTGAGTGGGATTTCTCGATGAGGCCTGAATCTGAGGTGAAGGTGTTTAGCCTTGGTGATCGCCTACGCTAACGCCCACTGTAAATACACTTCAACCGCTCACATAGCCCCTACAGATCTTGGCAGGGAGCATGGTTACTATACTTACAGTACTAGAACTATGAAATACCAAAAAGTACCAACTCTCTGCAAGAAGAAGCTACATGCATCCCCGATGCTTGATTTATTCTGGTTTCTACTATAAAATTCTATTAAAAGTTCTAAACTTGATGTACTGACCCTTTCTTGGCAGAAGAAAGGTGAACACAACAAGTTATAATGATATGAAATGTCAAGTTCAGGTTGTAAAGTATATACCGTATCAAATTCTCCGAGTTCATTCATACTGCTTGTTCTCTTTCCATGACCCGTTATCTTTGTGCCGCGCTTTTGTGAGGCCGTCGGTCACGTAGCACTATTACCTTGACCAAGCTATGTCTCAAGACTTGCTTGGATCACATGCGAAATCTGACAGAGTTGTGCTGATGAATTGAATTGGGTAAGCAAACAGAACTGAAGAATATCTCTAGAATAGCTCGGAGTTGTAGTTCACTGCCTAGTGGAAAAGGGATCACCAGGCCAGACAATAACAGACATCAGGACCAAACACTCATCGCACGTTCTCGAGGCACAGCAAGAGACGCAACACCTCCGAAGTCAACCTCATCTCTTCAAACAGACAGACATACTTCCAGCCAAAAAAGGTATACCTCATACCAATATCGGCAAAAACATACAACAGCGGGGATTCGCTGGTCGTCACCGACCCAACTACTAATCCGCCCCTTATCAGCTTATCTATGGGAGAGCGGACGGGATCCCGAGTTCTCTGATAGGTATGGTCGTATGTGATTGAAGTATCGGTAATTGGAGCCCATAGCGGAGTCTCCGCGGCTTGCTCACTCCGCAGTCGTCGCCGTCTTGTAAATCGTAAGCGTAGGCGTCAACATTGACGTATCAGTGCCACATGACCCAAGCACTAGCCTTCTGTATTTAACGTCATATATACTGCCCGTAGGTCCCAAAATATCCAACTTGAGACATGCCCAGGTAAACTTACGTGGATCGTTATCACCAGGCTAACAAGTTATCTCTCTACTGCCTCCGAGCCACCAGAAAGCTAGATAACAAGAGCCAGGCTACCATATGACAGCTCAATGGCACTCCCAAATCTGCAGAAAGACGCGGTCTGATCCCGTTGTGTCTGTAGTCCACTGTGTCATCTCGTATCGCAGGTTCTGCCCTCTGTGCAAGGTGATAGCTGTTTCTGGTAACATCGATGTCACAACAAGACCAAACCAAGAGTAGTAAATGAGATTGAAGTTGTTATTTTGCAAATCATCAGGTCATTCGCTTCGTAATCTGGTGGATTGCGTGAGCAGTTATGTATTTCGCTGTCGTGGTCCATCTGCCATTCACGCCAAGTTCATTTTCATGATGCCTTCTCCCTCCAATCAGATCGATTCCATCTTGAGTGTTGAGCGTTTTCGTTGCGTATTAATCAGCCTGGCCGGAACACTACCTTAATTCGGATCATGCGTGCCGAGCTGCACTAAGATCGTGCATAAGAAAGGCCTTGACCGTTAATTTTATTTAACGCTATCATGCTTTTTAATTGGCTGGTGAATCGATAGTCTAGCTGATGACTGTGTTTGCGACACCAAGTGACTCAATTACGCCGTCTGCAGCGACGCGCGCGTTATTCCCAGGCATAACAGTCGGGTCAGATTAAGCCGATGATAAGTCTTACGCAGGATTAGTGAGTCACTTGCCTTGATCAATTGACGCGACTCATCGAGAAAATAACGGGAGACTAGTCAGGCAGAAATTGTATAACAATAAGGCCAAATATCGCAAAGATGTCGGATCAATTTTCTTCAGTATCATCAATATGGAGCCTCCTTATACTCAAAGTTCCGGCGTCCCTCTTCAGACACGCCCAGTGCTTAGTCCATTCAATCCGTCAGCACTACAGAGCATCAATTCCATCTTAACACCTAAGAAGAATTGTTTGACCATTAATATCCATGATCATTATGCTTCAAAACGTTATCGCCCTGGCTCTATAGTCATGGGCACTGTCAACATCAAACCTAAGAAGCAGACCCCTTTCGGAAAGATGTCAATAAAATTTGTTTGCGACTCAAGCGTTGAGCGCCCTAATGCGAATCTGTCATTTGAGACATGGCATCGATTACTTGATCTAGAAATGCCAATTGAGCAAATGACATTACCGGCAACGAAAGTTCTTGAACCAAATCACACTTACACCATCCCATTCTATTTTGTGCTTCCCAATGGCCTCGGTACAGAAGCATGCTCACATAATGTCATATGGCAAGAAATACGACAAATGCACTCACAGCTCCCACCCAGCATTACGGGATGGGAGAGCGATGCAATGATTCCCAGAGGGGTGTGCATTGACTATGGTATCATCGCTCAGGTTTGGGACTCAGCCAACCCTGAGTACGCCAAGCTGGAAGCAAAAGAGACAGTCCAGTTCTTGCCCGGCTTGGTGGAGCACTCGCCCCTGAAGGTCCCAACAGCAAGCAGAGCTTTCAAGTTCAAGTCATCCAAGCAACTCAAATCCAGCGTCTTTTCTCGCTCTTCGGGTGAGATCGCGTTATCTGCAGATCAGCCAAATGCGGTTGTTCTCGATCCCAGTGGGAAGAGCTTTCGTCCAGCGACAGTGGCGGCATCTCTCAGATTAAAACTGGGGGATCGGAAGACTGGCTTACCGCAAACATGCACTGTTTCTGCAAAGATTGAGTCAGAAACATGGTCACAGGACGAGCCCATGCAGCAATTTCCCCATATCGCCAATGCGAGAGATTGCTACAACAGCTCTGAGACACTCTTGAAGAAGGCGGAGGTTGACTTGAGGTGGGAAAAGAGTTCCCCCAAACAAATAGACAGCATCGTCACTGAGACTGCCGAGACATTCAGCAGTCATATCGAGATACCCTTGAAGAGTTTTGCAAGCGACAAGAAAATGTTTTTGCCCACTTTTTATTCTTGCCTGGTTGCCAGGACCTATCAATTACATTTAACTATACACGTGGCATCAGTAGCCTTGAAACTGGTGCTTCCGATACAGCTCATGATGGAGGAGCAAACAGATGATGTGCAGCCCGACGCTGAGGATATTGGTCTTCCGGAGGGTAGTGCAAGAGGTTCGAGTTCGTTGCCGTCATATCTTGAGTCTGAAAGGAGGCATTCGCAGCCTGAGTAATAATGCATCGAGAAGAAGAATAAAATATCAAAGTTCGTCGTTGAAGTATCCATCCATGCCCATCTTTTAGTTCTGCGTCATTTCGCGCCGTCTCGTTGAATGTGAAACCTTGCGCCAGACCGTTGAGTATCCGAATAGCCTCATCTCGGGTTCCCAGACCAAATTGTAGTTTTGAATCGTGGAAGGCATTAATTGGTGTTCAGGCGGAGGAAGCAGTTCATTTCTTCCGTGCAGGGCCTGTATCTGGCGAACCCACTTATTGACTCTACCGGATCCTCCTCCTGATAAGTTGGAAGGTCTGCGCTCTTGTCTCCGACGCGCTCTGTCCCATTCTTCGACTTCGAGGCGTATCAAAGCTCCGGTTGTAAGCGGCGTTATGGTTCTAGGGGTGGATTCGGATTTTCTGCGCTTGGCGATGTCGGCATAACTCATCAGCTCTGGGTCTTTAGCCCGGATTGGAAGAGGACCGTTCGTGTTTGGGTTTGCGTCTTGTGTCCGCTTCGCTGTCTTGTTTTCTTTGTATAGATACTTCGGGTCTGAAGGAAGATTGTCCATGATGAATGATGCGGCTAGGAAGTATGATGTTGTATGGGGGATACGGGACAAGGAACACGAAGCTTCGACGATGAAGAAAGACGCGATGGAATTTTGCCAGCAGGGGAAGGGGTATTGAACCTTGGGCTGCCAGAAAATCTCTGGCTGACGAATTTTAGAGTTGGCATTGGATGTGAAAAGCAGGCACGAGGGGAAACTCAGATAAGAACCCTCTTTCTTCAAGCCCGTGATGAAAACACCTGCTTCCCAATTGATTCACGCTTAGCCCCAGACCCAAAGGCACCTCTCATAATCATATACGACTTTGAGCCACCCATGATAACATTTGGTCTGCCAAAATATTTGGCCGTCTTGGTCGGAGTAATGTGCCTTGAGCCTGGAAGTTCGCGCAGTAAGTTGTAGTGGTGGATTCTCAGGAAGCTTTATGCATTATAGGTTAACACTACTGGACTCCCGCTCTTGTGTGGCCAAACTCACTTTATGAAGAACCTTCTTTTATTCAGCCACATCTTTTATCCGACAAGTCGTCTGCTGTAACCATGCTGCCTCAAACTGTTGCCGTAGCTTTACTTGGAAATCTTCTCCTTTAGATCTTGAGAATTAGTTATATCTTGCAGTAGGCATTATCCCGTGGTGACCTCAGACGTCCCTTAGTTGTTTGGTAAGCCGGTGTAATCATCTGAAAGATCCAGTAGATAATGAAGAGGATGAAAGAAAGGGGTTTCTCCTGATGCGCAAATCGATTAATGTCGTGACAATCTGACTAATCGTGATGAAGTGTATCCTGGGCTAGTGTAGTAACGAAAGTTCTCCAGTACTGTGTACAGCTCTGTTAGCAGTATATTACTAAGAACGCCACTGCACCCCAGGAAGACGACTTACCCGACACCCTACCAAGAGCAGTATATAAATTCACAATTATCCCCATATTTTTGGTTCATAGAAAGAAATCACGGACTTTGATTTCCGGTATCTATTGCTTCAATAAAATTACGCTAGTTACAGCTTCTTTCGGCGCTCCATTCCACTCTCAGCTCGATGAATTGTTTATTGCTTATAAGCTTAGCATCTTCATAATGATACACACAATGTGGTAGGGTAGTAATGCGACCATGGTTGAACTTTATCGAAATAAACTTCAAACACGCCATTCCAAGTTGGTGTCCCTTGTACCCTCAAGTTGAAACAGTAGCTCAAATCTTAACTTATGTTTTATCCTTTTGTATGCAGTTTCGCTACTCCGTTCTCTATCTATTGGTCTTTAAGAGAGAGGTACGGAATGTGTACGCATCAAGCTATTGCAGGTCCAGCCATGTAACTTTGTTGCATATTCATTCTCCTTTCTTTGGCCTTTACTACAGTATTCTTTTCATCATGAAGTGGCGTTTATTTGCTGCAGCTAGACAATCGAAATGCATAAATAACCTATATAGGACCGCGCCGCTGAGCCAAATGGTACATGATTCGGAAGCTGTAAACCATTTGCTCCTTTGGGCTTTCGGAGCGAATGCGAACAAGAACATACGGTTCAACCGGTTCTGGGTAATGTCGTTCCAGCACGGCATGCAGCTTTACAACTGACGACGCCTTGGCATGATATTTGTCACAAATAAGGGCAAGATTGCTGAGATGATCATATACAGAGTTTCGGTGACTGCGAGGTCCGTATAACATTATGGATTTGCCGCAGTATCCATATTACGGCTCATATCGGTTACGCAACCCAACCACGATTAAACGAAGCAACCCATAATTATCATGACAGTACCAAAAAAGAAGCCGGTCCGACAAGTTTCCTCCACTTGTTTATGGCGCAAAAGTTACATACAACACCGGGGATTCGCTGGTCGTCACCGACCCAACTACTAATCCAGCGCTTCGTAGCTTGACTATGGGAGAGCAGACGGGATCCCGTATTTTCTACGAGCTTTGGTCGTATGTGCCTGATGAGGCTGTCGTGAGAGTCTATGGAGTCTCTGTTATGCCGAGCTGGGCGATCATCTTGGCGGTTAATCACGGCGCAGGAACGGTTTTGGCTGGATGAAAAGTTCGGCATTAGTATTTTGCCTGAATTGGTATACCAAAAATGAAGGAAAGACAACACAAAACTCTAGTGTCTTGGTAGGCGTTACGATGTGATGCCCTGATTCTACCATATACGTGATCCCCGCAAGCTCACAATGCATTGATATGTGTGCCTTGGATTTAAAGTGTTGACGTTACATCGCCACTAAAACGCGGCTTGGCAGATCCTCTTGTCACTGGATTCTTTAAATTTAGCCGAGGCCAAATTATATGTCAGACCGCCATCAATGGTAACATCCTCTCGTTTGTCAAAGACGCTATGATGGTTCGGTTTTAACCGTGTGTACACAGAGCACGGATCATTCCCGAATAAATGCACCAATTACCAGAGCTAAGGTGTGCACTCTCGTGTTATCCCTGAGTCATGAGCAAGTTCTAGCGCTTTGTTTGCACCTTAACTGACTCAGCTATAGACTACGCACCCTCATGCTGATCGTCTGAAACGCAACCTTGTTTTTTAGGCTGAATGAGTGATCCTCGTTTCCCTTTCCTAATCAAAGAAAATGGTTCTCGCCCAGTTGCTAGCCCCGGATGAGTCTGGGGTCTTCGGTAGTCAATGCAACCTCCGCCCCCCCTTTGGTGGCTCTATGGCAAGCCTTGCATCGATGCCATGTGGCTCGATGTTACGAATGCCGGCTTTTGCTATTCCCATTCTAGATCACTTCTTGTCCTAAATCGGACGATCCGGGCATTGTTCCTCCGAAATTGCACAAAAGCCGGATAAACCAAGTCCCTACGGTTAGCATGTTTCATAGTACGGAGATGAGTACTGTGTTGGATGGACTACTGGAATATCATCGACCCACTAATCACATTGGGACGACTGCTGCCAACTGGGCAAACAAAGCATTTCCAACCATCCTTACTTTCCCTGTGGTTATCTCGCCGGCAAAATTAGGTATACACTTCATAGAGACTAAGATCGATCTCGGGCACTTTCTCATCCATGTTAGGCAATTCCTTTTCCCCACAAGTCTCGCCAACTTGATCCAGACTCGGGTGATGTAAGGCAATTAAGGATGGCCTAAGGATCGTCGTTGGCAGTATAAATACGACGAGAATCCTCATCGTCTTAGCCAGTTCATCCCATCAACCAACAGCTTCAGTCTACACAAGCCTACAAGCTAGCCTCATCAAAATGGTTTCCTTCACCTACCTCCTCGCCGCCGTTTCGGCATTCACTGGCGTCATGGCCGCTCCCTCCGAGCCTCTTGACGGCGTCAGCCTCGTCCAGCGTGACCCTCCCACAAACGTCCTCGACAAGCGCACAGCGCCCACGACTGGCACCCAGGGTGGTTACTACTTCTCTTTCTGGACCGATACTCCCAACTCTGTCACCTACACCAACGGCAACGGAGGCCAGTTCAGCATGCGATGGAGTGGAAACGGTAACCACGTCGGTGGAAAGGGTTGGATGCCCGGTGCTGCCCGGTAAGCTTCTCGAATACTGCCTCTTCGAGCCTCAAACTAACTTGATATCAAGCACCATCAAGTACTCTGGTTCTTACCAGCCCAACGGCAACAGCTACCTTGCCATCTATGGTTGGACCCGCAACCCTCTCATCGAGTACTACATCGTTGAGAACTTTGGTACCTACAACCCCTCTTCCGGTGCTCAGAAGAAGGGTGAGATCAACGTTGACGGATCCATCTACGATATCCTCGTCAGCACCCGAGTCAACGCTCCCTCCATTGAGGGTAATGGCAAGACCTTCCAGCAGTTCTGGTCTGTCCGACGCAACAAGCGATCCAGCGGATCCGTCAACACCGGTGCTCACTTCCAGGCTTGGCGAAACGTTGGCCTCAACCTTGGCAACCACGACTACCAGATCCTTGCTGTTGAGGGTTACTTCAGCTCTGGCTCTGCCACCATGACTGTCTCTCAGGGTTAAAGAATGTTATGGTAATTCTAAGGAGGCTTATTGACTGAGGGTCGGGATGATATGGTACTCACTAAAAGTTAGCCATTCCCTTGTTTCTTCGGAAGTCTCTTTAGCTGGGATTACGTGTTTACGAGTCCGGGCTTGTGACTGGACTTCACTCAGGACCGGTCTTTACTTCTTTGTACATAACTTAGCATCAACTGAACATATCACGTTAGCCGGCTTGTACGGCTTTTTGCTTGCATCTCTGTTTTTATTTTTTTCTCATTGAAAGCATTGTTGATAAAGTGACTGAGCATAATACATTCCTCGTACTAAAACGACTAAAATCTCAACTGAATGCCTCTAGGACGAGAACTATGAGAAAATTGGGGTAATTATAAATCCACTGAACTTGAGGGTATATCATAATGGCTCATAACATTCTGTAGGTTGACAACCAAGCTTCCTCTTAATCCTCCACTTTATACCACCGAAAATCGATGTTGCATATCTTCACTCAAGTGAACGTTGCCTGGTTGACTCAGCATCTCTGGGTCTGACGATATCATCTGTCTCTGCGAATTGTGACTTGAATCGCCTTTACTATCTTGGCCACTGCTCTCCCCGTAGTACTGAATCTTTTCACGCCAGTTGAAGAATGGCCGCAATGAGGGGAGACATGCGATGATAAGTCCAATGCAAGCATCAATAAAACTCCATAGTTCTGTGTACGAAACGAAGGACACCGTTAGTTTCTTTTCTCTTTTCTTGGTCAATGAGTTTTGCAGTTGTAAACACCTACCGACAAGGCTGATGGTGATAACCAAGTCACCGCCATATTGCTCAATTTGAGCAAAGCGGACTATGCAAAAGATAATGTTGATGATACCAAGCAGAAACGTGGCGTAAAGACTGTATCTCAGTCTTTTCCTCAGTGTGAGCTCAGGAATAACGAGCCACGGTAGAATGAAGACTACAAAGAATTTTGATTAGCATGGATATTGACATACGGAGAGGCTATCGCGTACTCAGGATGTCTCCACTGATATTCAAGGCCCAGGCAATTTCGAAGTTGGTTTTGATACTTTTGATGGAACACCTTTGGTCCGATAAAGTCCTTGGAGAGAAGTTAGTAAAATCCATAGAGTACAAATTTGTGTCCAAAGAACTGACCAATTTCTCCATACTGGCAGGCAAACAAGACTGAGCAGTAGAATTGTGATAACAAATCCCGCGGCAACGTATACAATAGTAGCCCATAAGAAACGACGTCGTTTCACCATAAAAACCGGGAATATCTGTAAGTATACGGCCAATAGTGCTGCCTTTGACAAGTAGAATGTTGCAAAGAACGGATAGTTGGAGAAATAGTAGAGCTTTTGAAGTTATTTCAGTGATGTTGATCTCGCGAAATGAGTTTGAATTAACATACCTTATAAAACCTCTCAGCTTCTTCAGCTGTGCCTTCAAACCCCGCAAGGTCAAATGTAGTCCCAGGTTTGAAGATGCCTATGCGAAGGAAGACGATATCGAAACTTGCTGTTGAGACGGCCGCAGCCCATGCAGCGCACATTAACACATCGCTCACGAGCAATCTACGTCGTTGTAGTATAAGTCGAAGGTATAATCGTGCTAGGATTACCCCCGTGGCGATAGAGATAAGAGCCCATTCAGTAGCCTGTCCATGATTTAGTAACAGTCGCGTAGCGGGGGACTGGAATAGTATCCTACAATGACCGTTGGGCCACTTGGATCGATTGGCATCTTGGCGATTGTCGAGTCTCGTAAAGCAACAAATCGCAAGAGAATCAGGCCCTAATGTTAAAAGACCCTATCGTATGCATTTACCGCTTAAGCGATAGATGATGCAACATCGACATTGAAGAGGTCTGTGGGTGAAAGGGGCAACCTGCAGATGTAATAGACACACATACCTGAGTGGTACTCATAGTTCGTATTTGCATTCCTCCCGGATACAAGGCGAAGGAAACTGAGGTGATCTTCCAGGCTAGTTTGAGACTCGGCAAGCCACATACCAATCCAGAACGCCATCTGCTACTGTTCGCGTCGACCTTTCGCTAATAATCACGTCAATCTCATGCGTTCAATGTTGAGGCTGTCGACGGAGGTAACTAGACTCTGTTCCCGAGATCCCCGGATCCATGTGGACGCCGCATTTCTCGACCCTTATCGCAGCGTCAATTGCCTGTGGCTGGTCGTTCTATCTGCTGCTCTGCGTTCTAGACCCTGAAGATCCTGCATTACTTCAGCAGGGAATGGTCCAGTCCTCCACATTTGACGCCACATGCCCGCGCCCCTGAAAGGTTCCAGTCATCGATATCAGGGCGCTCACTAAGCTGACTGCGGACCGAGACAATGCAGCCTGATAAAACGTTAAAGACAAAAGGTACTAGTATAGTCTCTGCTGATCGGGTGATAAGCCTTGGCACAGTCGTGACAAAGGGAACTTTCTTCCTTTGCCCTTTTTGACTAGTAAACTCTGCAGTTCTCGTATCCGAGCAGGTTTTTGAAGGTATCTAGTGTTACTCTTCAATACTCGTGGGCAATGATTCAAAAGTCTTCTGGAAAACCATGGTCAATACGCCATCTTAACCCGCTAACCAGTCTTCACAAGTAACAGGTTGACAGGAGAACACTAGTGCATGTACTCAATACTCCCAGCAAAAGTTCCATGTATGATGTAGCTAATGAAAAAGGTCTTTTATTTCTATACCCTCATACAGAGGTATGGTAACAGACTGTCCCATGAATAATTTATCTCAACCTACAAATAACTGCCGATGACTGCTGTCTAATGACCTATGCACCATTCGTGGCAGTGTCCTTGGGGACCGGCTTCTCCATCAGTTCCTTCAGTTCACCGAAAGCCTTGAGAATAGTAGGTGTCTCAGAGATGATGTCCTTCTTGGTCTCATCACCCAACTTCCCAGCAGCAGCAAGCCACAAATCATCACTAATACCACCATGAAAGCCAAGAGCAGGTCGAGTATCGACCACGTTGAGCTTCATACCTCTCAAGGTTTTATCAAGGGCTTCACTAGCAGCCTTTCCTCCAAAGATACCATAACTAATGATTACAACGCCTTTTCCGATCCACTCGTTGTACAGATAATCAATGGCGTTCTTAGTGCCACCGGTAAGGCCCGAGTTATACTCAGGGATGACAAAGACGTAGCCATCGTGCTTCTTGATCTCGTTGCTCCAAGCTATAGAATGAGCATTCTTGAAGGACCCCTTGCCTGGGACCATGGCGGGCATGATTTCTTCATCAAAGACGGGGAGGTTAAAGTCGGCGAGGTCTACGATGGAGATCTTTGTGTTTTTGCTGGCGTCTGCATCGCCTGTGAGGATATCGTTGATGATATTGGTGATCTGAGGGCCGACTCGAGCTTTACGAGTGCTGGTTGTGATAAGCGCGATGTTCTTTACAGCAGCCATGTTGATCGTCTTGTTGAATTTTGTAGTGTTGGTGTAAGATGAATGGGATGTCTTCTGAATGACGAATGTGTGTATTGATTGAAGAGGTTTTTACTAAATTCCACAAGGCTCCAACCTATTTATATGCGATTCAAGTACAGGCAATGCAAATACCGCTTGTTATATTGATAATACTACACGTCTCTAAACGCATATGAGCTGTTTTGCTTTCTTACAAATCCCGACTTGTACCCGCGCGTTTCGGTCAATGATGGACTTCCGGTGAGCGGGGACCCGCCTGCTTGGCTCTGCGGAGTTGAATCTTGGCGCCCTTTCACGCGCGGCTCGGGGAGTCGGAATTCGGCGCGAGTAGTAAGCAGGTTGGGGGCGATCAGATAGCCATCGATATACAACTACGGACTACCTAGAATAGGTCAAGTCGGTTTTCTTTGCAGCAGCCATCAAGCGTATGAAGTGAGATCTTTGCTTGACTCTAATTGGGGTTGATAAAAAAGCCTCAACCTCCTGAACAGCGGGCTTTATTATCAATTAACAATGTGCCGGTCATAACATGGCAATCTGCACAAAAGCGGCCTCTGCAGCGCGGCTTTTGCTGATGAATGCGTATAATTCTTATCCATCGAATCAATGAGTAGCTGCTTGTTTACTGGTCAGTATAACCAAGTTACTAATTTTGTAGGTAATACAATCAGTTCATTATCTCCTCGTCTTTAGCTTCATTTATCATATTTCGGTCGGCATGTTTTTAATTGTTGATAAGATACTCCGTTCTAGCTTGGACCTATTTGCTACATCATCAGAATTAAAGCTAACCCAAGATCTCACATCATCTAGGCCGCTTTGACACCGCTACGATGTATTAAACAAAATTGAGACTTGACCAAACTAGGGAACCCATTCAATCAGTTCATTGTCTCCTCATCCTCCTCTTCAGCCGCTTGGATATAGTGCTCAAACCATCTATCAACAAAAGCAGGATAATCACCTATATCCGGCTCTTCAAGCTCGTACGGGGCTACTAATCTCTCATAAGCTGCCTCGCCGTCTTCACTACTCGGTGGTGAGAGCTGGTTCATTGCTTGATATTCCATCTCATCATAGAGTCGGACACCACCATCAGAGTCAAGGGCTTCACTCTCACCATAATCAGGGTGACCGTATTCAGACCCGTAATTAGTAGGCTGACTATTCCCGTCATTGTAGTCATCAAATTCATCATAGACTGGTGAAATGTGGTCTATATAAGGTAAATGAGTAGGGTTTGACTCTGGACTGCGGGCTAACATCCATTCGCGATATATAGGCTGGGCGTAAACTGGGACATCGGCGTCTTCTTTTGGTTCTGTCCCGTGCTTATCAGTTTGTGGCGGAAGCTCTTCACAGTCTGAACATGCGACATGATCGCAGCGTCGAACGGGCTGTTTCCAGTAGTCATCAACACCGCCTGCCTCTGGGTATCGCTCGTCGTTCCAATATGGACAGGCAGCTTCATGCCCTTCCCACAATCTCTCAAAATCCTTTCTTCTGTAACTTCTGTTGTATCTTGGTACTCTAGGATAAATATCTCGGTTTTGTCTAATATCGTAGCCGCATATTGTAAGAGCGGCATCCCAAAGATCACCTCTGTAAGAGCCTTTTGTCGAATATTGGTTATCGCTGTCATTGGGCAGATATGCACGCATTGCGACGCTGTGCTGATGGTGGTCGACTGCAAAGATGTCTGCACCCTGATGAATCAAGAATATCATGGCTTCCAATTCGTCTCGGTCTTTGCTTCGATTTGCATGGTACACGAGGCTGTGCAGGCACGTGAACCCCAACGTTTGATGATCGTCGGGTGACCAAGACTTAGCCAACCGCGCCTTCAGATCAGCACCAGCAGCAGCTAGCATCGCAATTGCTTTTTTCTTGCTCGTTGATCTGGTCTCTGCCATACAGACCTGATGGAGTCTAGTCCTTCCATTCAGATCAAAGCTTTCCAATCATGCATTGCAAAGTGCCCACCATGCTTGAGGAAGAGTTCTGCGCAAGGCTATACTCTATTAGCGAGCGAAGAAATCTTGCGGATCAAATGCTTACAAGATCCAGGTTACAAGCTGTAGATAACGGATTGTCCCATCCTGGGTACGATAATGTGGGATCAGCTATGTTTTCGAGTAGTACCAGTGTTGTATCATGCCGGTCCAGCCCGGCTATACGTGAGAGAGCGGTGCCCGTATGTTCACCCATCTCATCCACGTCGGCTCCAGATTCGATCAAGAATTTACACATCTCCACGCTCGCCGTAGCTGCATACTTGAATGGGCCAGTAAAGAATGCGACGACGCATATAGGATTCTCTCACATGTAGGAGCGGCATTCCCTGCTCGTCGTGGTCTCTAAGACTTGCTTTTCCCTCATGCAGCAGGCCCATGAACTCTTTCAAGGAACCCTGTTTCACCAGAGTGAATACAAGTGAGTCATTTGGTACAATGCGACAGACTGATATCCGCGGGATACTTTGAATGCTTCGATCGAAAAGTTGCCCCTGTGAAAGCGAGACCGAGAACATCCAGGGAGAATTTGATGGACGGAACACGATGTTAGCGACAACGTCTCGAAAGGTATTGACATTTATGGATGAGTCAGATGAGCCTCCAGTACATATCCTTCTTCTCTTGTTGGTTGAGACAGTTAGATAACCATGGTCAACGTCAATCTCTTCTCTTATCCGCTTCTGCTTTATGACTGTACCACGCGGTAGATGAGAGCGAAGTTTCCGGGAGCCAGGAACTAGTTTGCGTCAGTTAGTCGTGGATGACGATAATTAGTGTAGTATACTTACCAGACTGGTTGATTGCAATGATGGGCGCGGATAGAATCAATCCTTCTATCAATTTCAAATCTCTGCCCAGTACCTTGGCATCATTTTCTGTGCCTGTGTTGTAGGCGATGGAGCTTTTGTCCCGGTTAGAATTCCCAGTTGATCTTTCTTTAGCGACGACAACGAATCTCCGTAGGTCGTCAATGATCTGCTCTGCATCCTCGGCGTCCAAGGTCAGGCCGTCGTGGTCTACAAGTGTAGAGAGACGAGATATGCTCGACTCTAGTTCAGAACAAAGTGTCATGGTCCCCAGTTGACTGGTTATTGTGCTATCTATAGCATCTCCATCTCTATTAATTTCCGTATGCTGTTCAGTCTCACCTGGTACAGCATCTTGATTAAGTCGCTTGTGAAGTTTAGACACCTCGCCGAGGATTTGTTCTAGAATGGTTGCTGTAGTTGTCGCTTGTGTATCGATTCGCGCAGATACCTCTAGTAAGGACTGGGCCTGAAGAAGTCCAAGGTAAAGATTAATCTGCGTTGACTTGTCTCTAATCCTCCCTCGCGCGTTCTCCAGGTCCTCTTTCTTGACATACGCGAGGACGCCCTTGTACATGCGGCTTGATCGACTGCTTGCTTTGCTACTGGAGAACTTGGCGAGTCGGCATTCGATGCTCGAAAGCTCTGTTGTGCAAGCTCGGAGAACATCATTTAATGACTCAATTGTGCTGGTCGGCGCGTGTCGCAGAGAGCCACTAGATATGCGCCCGAGAACGGACTGCAAGAACTCGACATCTTGAACCAACTCCAGCACTATCCTTGGCGCATCTCTGATCGAGGAAAGTGACTCATTAATGATCTTGGCTGACTTGAGAGCCAGGAGGACAAACGCCAGGGTACTGGCACCAGCGCCGATTGCTTCCATGGTTTTTTCAATATGCGGAGGCTGCAAATGTTAGGCTCGAAACGATTCATATCACATCGTCAAGTTTTGGATGTTTTTGTTTAAGATAGCAAGGTGAAGCCCTTGGCAAAATGGGAAAGCCTTGTGAAGCGCCTGATGTCTCAGCCGCACTGACTGGGCTGGGCTGTGTGGCATTTTACGCGCCAACCAGGATCTTGTGATTGGCCTCAATGCAGCAAGCCATTCCGTATTTGTCACGAAGCTACATCAATCAATTGCAGTCATGAAATACAAAGTGGAAAAAGAACAAAACCCTCTTCATTCCTTCTGTGTTCTCACAACAATCTTCTTCCCAATCTTTCCGCCTTCCATGTCTTGAATGCCCTGAATAACCTTATCCCATCCAACTCCGTCAACAACATGATGCTCAAGTGGCTTCAGGGTGCCAGTAGCCAGATGCTTCTCAAGCAACGGGATCCAGCTGGCTACATTGGCTGTAATCTGATCACCGTCTCGCTCGTTCGGGCGGCAAAGATGGCCAAGATCGGCCCTGTACTCAATGATCGAGGCTGGTGTCAAGAAAGGTGACCTATTCAAATATGAACCATTTTCTTGGGACAGAGAATTACTTTCTGTGAACTCACCATGAATCAACTGTTGTCAGATACTTCTTCTCCGCTTTCGAAGCAGTTCCGAGAGCTTTCACCATGACATCGTAGCCGAAAGTGCTCGCATCCATCATTTTACCAAAGTTTCCTCCTGTGATCTTCTGAATCTCTGCAACTTGTTCATCAACGGTTCCACGGCTGTTGAAAGTCGCTGACGCTCCGTTTTGCATAGGTGTCTAAAGAATCAGTACGATCATGTAATGCCTGGTTGGGGAGAACTCACAGATTTCTTGGACGGAGAGCAAGACGCCAGAACCTTGTACCCGCAGACGTTGCCCAGCTAAAATTGTTAGAGTTGAAGCCTTTTGGACGAGCCTGGAGCTGCTTCTTACTTGTACTGCGAACTGGCCAACATTTCCACTGCCACCAAGAACGACGATCCACTCATCTTTGTCGGGAGCCTTGGTACCGTCTTTTGGGAGCTCAAGTCCTGCGCCAGCGAGAAGACATAGGCTTGAAGTCTAGTTCAATATTAGCTCAATACGCGTGGCCCCTTTCTAGCCATTTACTGGGGGATTCAGGGTCTCATTCTCACCAGTAGCCCAACTCCAATGGTGCAGCTTTCTTCAAGCGTTATGTTGGCGCCCCTCTTGAATAAGAGATCTTCCCGCGCCAGATAAGCATCTTGGAATGGTGTAAACCGATTTTGGCCGACTGGGGCACAACTATAGACGTAATCGCCGACTTTTAGTCTGGTAACATCAGGTCCAACTTCAATAACGACACCAGCACCATCGCTGCCCAAGACGGCTGGCCATTCATTTATCATCATACCGCTGTGATGCTGCAGAGATTCACTTTGACATTGCGATCAGACTTTTAGTTTTAGATATCTTGGTGTTATGATGACATACATGGGATTGAGTCCTACTGCAAGGCATTTCACAAGCGCCTGCCGGCCTTCCGGGATCGGACGAGGAATATTGTCAACGATTTTGTGAGGTTGGTTGGCACCTTCAATGATGATACCGGCTTGAGTCGTCATCTTGGAAGATATTGTGACAAAGAAGAGTGCTTCTAAATAGTTGAATGATTCATGAGAGACTTATTCGCAAATTGACGCCTAGAGAAGCGGGGAAGAAGATATAAAGGCATTTACACTACGGCCTGATCAAACTTATGAAAGCCACTTCAAGCCACTCGTAAAAGCTTCAGTTGGGAAGCCATTGATCTGTGTAATCTCAACGCCACAAATCTACCTGATAGGCCGATCTCACCCGCCACAATGTCACTGCATTTTAACAGTTGGTCCACCACAAGAGGCGCACTGCCGCTCGGACTGTTGATGTTCCGAATTGTTTGACTACCGTGCGGCTGAGATGCTTAGCCATACCATCTCATGTCTTTTATTCGTCAAGGTCACCTTGGCAAGCAGACGCTGACCGAAGCTGAAAAGCAGCAATGTAAGCCAGGGTAGGTTGGCTGGATTTTAGTGCAGACGGTATTTCACGTACCCGAATGACACATTTGTCATCCTTGATAGACATATCATTCTTCCCACCAAGTTATTATCATAAAATACCATAAGTTTATGTAACTTGGGACGATCTAGGTAAGGATTTAGCTAAGTTAGAGAAATGTCTCTTGAATTTTTATGGTATTTTGGGCAACAGCCTATCATGAAAAACTAAGCTCTTCACCGCTAGCTCAGTTGCACTCAATAGATCCGCGCTTGACATACGGCGTTGAGAAATGCTTGTAGGCTGTAAATTTTGCTGAAACAACATATGATGGCTTGAAGTACAAAGAATAGGTCGTTCATCATGAAGTGACGCATTCAGCCTGATCTCTCCTAATCGGAGCTGCCAAGACAGAAGTTAGGCATCTATGGCAGATGATTTGCAGTTCGGCTGATATAGTAGGGACGTTGAAGCGTAAAGATGGTGTTTGTTTGCCTTGACGTTATTATCAGTTCAACTGAGACGAAATTCAGGTGACTTTCAATCTAGGACCTTTTGATGGCAGATTAATGCTCCTCGTATAGGACAAGAGGGAAGTAGATGAGAGCGGAGAGCTATGAACATTTGAAGCTCTTCACCTAGTGTTGCCACGTTTCTTCAATCAGCTGGCATAGCGTCTCAATGGCAATTACGAAAGTCAGGGTGGACTAACTGGAACGGGTAGGCAAAGTAGTAGCCTTCGTGTTTTGCGGAGAGGACCAGGTTGTATACTTGAAACGAGGGGTAAGGGGCCAGTGCTATGCGGATAAAGTCAAAATTTAATAAGGCTGAGCTTATTCATTGGCCATGCAAGTATCCGTTCATTTCAAGGAATCCTTGCCTCATGGCCCGTCAGTTCCAAGCCGACATCCCCGAAAACTATGGTTCAATATCCCAGTCCTTTCCAAGCCTAGCCGGACCCCAATGATCAATCATCTAACCTTTTGAGCATTTTTAAATCAACATCCCCATCTCATAAACCTTTTCGGATCACAGGACGACATTTCCGTGGATCATGGCTCGATGTATAAGTGTCAAGGCTCCGGACTTCCCAAATAGGAACTGCAAGGAGGAACCCCTCCGAGATGAGCAGTTTAAGTGTTACATCATCTTAATATCCATTCTAGGGTCTTTTGGACACATGACTGTATCGGCTGTCTCTTCCGGGATAGTATTTGTGGCAATGGCAATTCAATAATGCCTGGATTAACATGATCGGTGAGGGGTCAACCTCGAAGTAGACGCTCCGAAAGTTTCTACATTACGGCTATCGTGAAAGGCTGTCGGATGTTTTTTGATCTCATCCGGGAATATCTGACGGTGGGTTCCTGTCCGGATCTCTTTGCCGATGGAGACGGTGGCCTTGGACTGACGTTTAAGATCCCGTCGTTCCGGGACGTTTAAACTTTGACCATACACCTGCATGCTTCATTAAAATGTATATAATGTCTACCTTGAACCTCAGTTGATGATTTGCTTCTACTCATCCACAGTCAACAGTCAAGCATCATCAGTCAATCTTCAACTTCGACAGCCATGGCCTACAAGCTTGTTCTCGCCGCCTTTGCGGCTACAGCTCTTGCTGCTCCTGTTGAAGAGCGCCAGTCTTGCAGCAACGGTGTTTGGTAAGTCTCAAGTCTCAAGAATGTATTCATCATAACCCATACTAACACTACAACAGGGCTCAGTGTGGTGGCCAGAACTGGAGCGGCACTCCTTGCTGCACCAGCGGAAACAAGTGTGTCAAGCTCAACGACTTCTACTCTCAGTGCCAGCCTGGCTCTGCTGAACCTTCTTCTACCACTGCTGCCGGTCCCAGCTCCACCACTGCCACCAAGACTACCGCCACTGGTGGAAGCTCTACGACAGCTGGAACCTCAATTACTTCTCCCCCTCCTGCTGCCAGTGGCAACCCTTACTCTGGTGTTGATCTCTGGGCCAACAACTACTACCGCTCTGAGGTTATGAACTTGGCTGTTCCCAAGCTCAGTGGTGCCAAGGCTACTGCTGCCGCCAAGGTCGCCGATGTTCCTTCTTTCCAGTGGATGCAAGTCAAAACCCTATCTTAATAACTGAAGCATTTGTTAACGAGCTCAGGGACACCTATGATCACATTTCTCTCATGGAGGATACCCTTGCTGATATCCGCAAGGCCAACAAGGCTGGTAAAAACTACGCTGGTCAGTTCGTTGTTTACGATCTGCCCAACCGTGACTGTGCTGCCGCCGCCTCCAACGGAGAGTACTCTCTCGACAAGGATGGTGCCAACAAGTACAAGGCCTACATTGCCAAGATCAAGGGTATTCTCCAGGATTACTCCGATACCAAGGTCATCCTCGTTATTGGTAAGTAAAGTATCACTTTTGATACTCCGTGAGCTAACTCAATGACAGAGCCTGACTCCCTTGCTAACCTGGTCACCAACCTGAACGTCGACAAGTGCGCCAAGGCCGAGAGCGCTTACAAGGAACTTACCGTTCACGCCATCAAGGAACTCAACCTCCCCAACGTCTCCATGTATCTCGATGCCGGTCACGGTGGCTGGCTCGGCTGGCCCGCCAACATTGGCCCTGCTGCCAAGCTCTATGCTCAGATCTACAAGGACGCTGGCAAGCCTTCTCGCGTTCGCGGTCTCGTCACCAACGTCTCCAACTACAACGGCTGGAAGCTCACCACCAAGCCCGACTACACCGAGAGCAACCCCAACTACGATGAGCAGCGATACATCAACGCTTTCGCTCCTCTTCTCGCTCAGGAGGGCTGGTCCAACGTCAAGTTCATCGTCGACCAGGGCCGATCTGGTAAGCAGCCTACTGGCCAGAAGGCTCAGGGTGACTGGTGCAACGCCAAGGGTACTGGCTTCGGACTTCGACCTTCCACCAACACTGGTGATGCTCTCGCCGATGCTTTCGTCTGGGTCAAACCTGGTGGTGAGTCTGATGGTACTTCTGATACCTCTGCTGCTCGCTACGACTACCACTGTGGTCTCGATGATGCTCTCAAGTAAGTTTTACAGTCCCGCCTTCTCGCTGAGTCTTGCGCTAACACTTTTACTTAAGGCCCGCTCCTGAGGCTGGAACCTGGTTCCAGGCCTACTTCGAGCAGCTCCTGGAGAACGCCAACCCATCATTCATGTAAATGGACACGAATTTCTGATTCAAGTGAAGCCAAGAGCACGACTTTGAATCATGGATTAGATCGCTGTCATGTTTTGGACCTGGGATGTTTTATCTGAGTTGATAGCTAGTTATGAGCACACTAAAATTGACATTTACATATTGGAGCAATAATTCGTCTCGAATTGGTAATTCTGAAATGTAATATATGTACAAGAAATAATGACCAACTAGTCAACAATGCCCTGAGGCAAGATTGAAACATAATCCAACGCAGCTGTCTCCTTGCCATCCGCCTTTCCAATGATCACAAGCTTATCACCTGGCTGGATCTTGACACCCTCAAAGGTAATTCTTGTGGCAGAATGACCATCAAGGAACTCACTAGGCCAGTGACCAAGTCGCTCCTCGTTATCTCCAACCCACTTGCCGAGCAATCGCTTGTTGAGGTACACAGACCACGTAGACTTGCCACCGACAATATCGTAGTAGTTGACTGCAATGTCGTATGTTCCCTTCTTGGCCTTGAGTGTAGTACTAGCTGTACCAGTGCTGTTGGTATAGATAGCAACATACTTGGAAGCAGTCTCAGTGGGGGTAACGTTGACGGGATGATAGCCGTCGAGGTCCATCTTTTCAGCCTCAATTCTGTAAGGATGGTTGCGAACGCGGTTCTGCTTGTCGGGAATGCCAGAAAGGTTGCGGTAGAACTCGTTGATCGCGTCTCGCCAGACGATCGAGTGACCAGCCTGGTACTTTAGTCTGAATAAATCATGTTCAAGTCTGTCATTGTCGATTTTGCCCTTCAGCGACGCCCAGGTCTTGTGGAAGGTCTGAGCTGTAGCGGCACCCTTGTAATGAGCATCATAGAAATGCTGGATAACAGTCTTGCCAGAGTGTAGCTTGAAAGTGTAGGGGACATGGTGGAACCAGAGCATGAGGTCGTCAGGTGTCGTCTCGGGGCTCTCGTACATGTTGGCAATTTCAGAAGGGTACTGGCCAGCGTTTCCGGTACCGTTCTTGACAGTACGGTCCATACCAATATGATCACGGGTTGCTCTAGTCCATTGCCCCCAGCCGTTGTTGTCTTGAGAGGCTGGGTTGGGTCCATAGTGGGCGTAGAGGATATCGGTCAAAGTCTGGATGCCCAAGTTACCGGAGTAATTCTCATACGCGGGCCAAGACGCCATGGACATATCAGTGATAGCCTTTCGGACCTTGTTGTCAAGCCCAAAAGTAAGACGTGTCCAATCCTCCAGGATCTTCTTGGAGTCCGAAGTGGGATCCCAAGCCAGACGCCCAAATGCATATAGATTCGACATGGACAAGTGACTACCCAACCACGTCTTGTCAAGACCAACATTTGTGACACCAGCATAGCCTCCCAGACGACGTTTGAAGACTTTTCCGGACACAATGTCGCGAACTTGGGACTTTTTGCCGTCGATGCGCATATCGAAATCAAGGATCGTCTTCCACAACGGAGGGAGATAGACGAGATGGCATTGCTGTCCCAAATACTCCTGACTGATCTGGAGCTCAATGGCACTATTTGTATTACGAAGATGAGAAAATAATGGGCTTACGGGCTCCCGCACCTGGAAGTCGATAGGGCCGTATTTGATCTGGACAACCACATTGTCGTCAAACTTTCCATCAAGCTCCTTGAAGAACTCAACAGCAGCATTGGCACGATCAGCCTTCCAGTCAGTCCAGTCAAGCTTGTCATAAACGAAAGCTCGGAACATAACAACACCTCCATGAGGCTTGACGGCTTCGGCGAACATATTGGCGCCATCAGCCAAAGTGCGGTTGTATGTGATGGGTCCGGGCTGTCCCTCTGAGTTCGCCTTGACCAAGTAACCAGCCATGTCTGGAATTCCCTCATAGAGGCCATCAGTCAAGTCATGCCACCACTTGATGACCTTTTCGTCAAGAGGATCAAAGGTATTAAGGCCTCCCAGCAATTGGGGCGACGCAAAGTTGAGAGACAGGCCAACTTGGACACCCCAGGGACGAAGAAGGTCGGCGATCTCGATAAGGCCCTTTCGGTTCTCTGAGTTGAAGAGTCGGACATCGGCGTTGACATTGTTGATGACGACAGCATTGATACCAATGGAGGCGAGAAGACGCCCGAACAGAGGGACACGTGAGAGATCCTTTCTCACATTCTTGACACCGTCGAAGAAGATAGAAGGACCTCCGTAACCTCTCTCAATTGAACCGTGGGTTGAGCTTGCGTTGAGATTGTCCCACTGGTTGGCCCAACGAATAGGGGCACTGGGGTTCGACGCGTACTCGACTTTCTTAAAATTGCCCTGGGCGAGCATGGAAAGGTACTCGAAAGCACCATAAAGAGCACCACGCTCATTCTGTCCGATAATCTTGACAGAGTTGCCGGAAGTGCTGAGCCAGAAGCCATCTGCCTCAAGCTTGGGATGAGGCAGTTTGCCCTTGCATGTCTTCTTGAGGTTCTCTTCAGTGGTAATGACAATAGTCTGTGCGAAATCGCAAGACTTTGCGTTGGCCTCAGTCTTCAAGTCGATGTCGAGAATACCGCTGAAGCCCTTCTGGAGCTCCGAGGCAGCACTGCCGAGGGGGCTCTTGTTGGAACCACCAATAACATGGATCTTTCGTGGAAGCGACTTGGCGTTGATGGAGACGTGAGCTGGCAAGCGAGCATATCTCAGCCAACCATCAATGCCATCCTCTGCGATAACGCAGGTGAACAAAGCAAAGAGTAAAGTCGAAAGCCACATGATGGATGATGACTGCGACTGCAATAGTCTGTGACGCTCCGCTGGAATTAAGCAAAGTCATCGTTTTATATCATGGCATGTCTCACGATGATATGCGGAGTAATTAATGGTATTTCATTCAGGCTATTTGAATTAGCCTTGGGGAATGTTACGGTTGAGATCGACAGCCGTTGATGCTGAATTAGTTAGTCCATCAATCGGCATCCACGTTCACTTTGGGGTAAATGGACCGAGCTTTTACTGTTCGTCTGGTCTTGGGCCGGGATTTGGCTGATCTTTAGGGCTCGGTGATATTCCTCAGAAGTGAATAAACTCGGTAAATTCTTAGGTCTAATGTTGTCTAAACTATCGAGATTTATGATGAATTCTCCTCAATTGACATGATCACCTCTAAATTCTACAATGGCTATCGTGAGATTGAGTTCTGTCAATGGCAGATCAATTTGGCAATAGAACGGAACAGTGCGTAGCTTTATTTCCCCGCGAAATGACTTCGGTAATCTCTCCGAAATTCAACTGCCAATGTTGATCTTTTTACTGAACAAGTACAAGCTGAAGTTTATGTATTTAGGCAAAAACGATGTCGGCGATCAATTATGCAGGGGGGACATTGACTGGATGGGATCTGCACAACTCATGTATAACATGGATGATGTGCTATGCATATATGCTATGCAGAGAAATGCACACAAAAACGCATTTGGAAGAGAACAAATTGTTATCTTGCCGTCAGGGCCGAAGGGCGAGTATAAGTGCGCCCGCAATGCTTTAGCGAGTGTAACAATCACACAGCGCACAAATTGACAACTCAACTATTTTCTGAAACGTAAAATCTGAGTCAGAGCTAATAAGTCTGTGGTTGAATTGGCATGTATTGGCTGGTAGCGCTTAGATCCCTCAAAATTTTCGACTTGAGGATGACTGACTAGCTGTCTTGTCTATTCTTAGCTGCTTGACTCACTCACAGCAGCGCAAAGGTCACCTGATCCATATAAAAAACATGTGGCTGGTGACTTGTGTAACAGCGAATTTTTATCAAATTTTTTTTTTTTCCTGCACAACGAGTGTCATGCAAATTGTGGCGATTTGTGCAACTATTCATGATCTGATTCGACCGGAACACTCTGCCAACACAGCGCAGCACGCACGACACTGACTAACCCGGCACATGGAGACGATAAAAAACGAGGCCCTCCAGTTTGCTCTCCACTATTAGGCGTTATAGTGGGTTCGCATGTCAAGCTTTTTTGACTTGGGCCACAAAAAAGCAATGGGGATCGTCTTGAT
This sequence comes from Fusarium burgessii, assembly GCA_002980515.1. Taxonomy (NCBI): domain Eukaryota; kingdom Fungi; phylum Ascomycota; class Sordariomycetes; order Hypocreales; family Nectriaceae; genus Fusarium; species Fusarium burgessii. Next base: position 108,010 of record PVQA01000329.1, read on the forward strand.
CATAGACAAGCATAATCGTTCAACCCCCTGGTCAAACTATACAGCCGCTTCATGTTGCATGCATGGCCAAATCAGCTTCAACTCGCATGCCATCTTACCCAAAATCCACATACTAAAGCATGCAAAAGTCTGGTTTGGTCGATTGACCCGTTCTTCATGGCATGTTGGCCGCGTAAGAGTTCATCGTTGTTGGCTACATGAGGCTGCAGACCACTATTCTGGTGCATGAGCCCCATTGAACGTGTTACAAAACTCCACTACCTTGGTAACCGTGCAATGTTGAGAAATGACCTCTCTCTAATTGGCACCCTTGCTCTATGCTTCTCCATGTATAAACCACCACATCGAGTTACTTGACAAGACGCCAGATGGTCCGCCGTAAACAACGTCCATCTGGCTATAAAAGCGGTCAGCTGCCTGTTCACCAAACGGTTTCTCATTTGGATCATCTCGTTCTATCCTTATTCTTACTAGTATAATGCTTAATTAATCTATCTATCTATCTATCTATCTATCAGTCCATCTCTACTTACCTACATCTTTTTAATAGCCATAATGAAAGACCGAACAAGCGATCATATTCATTTTCCTCGCCATGCTCATCGCATCCCACGTCGCACAAACGGTGTCAGTGGATACAGCGATTTGTTGGGGAGGGCTGTCTTGATATCCATCATCAACTACCTTGCTGATGTTGTCGATGCGATTGAAGATATCAAGTTGCCCAAGCAGCACAAAGATCGTACCAAATTGAAGCACGATAAGAAGAGAATGTGCGATACCGCCGTCAGAGGCGCAAACACGTTGACAGCCTTGTTCAACTCTGCAAAGGGCCAGACAAAGTACACTGATCCAGCCCGTGAGTCCATCTCAATCCCTGCAATCAACGACCACCCCCCCATCTAACCTTATCAACAGCAAAGAACTTGCCGCTCTACCGAGACGAAATCCGGGGTCAATTGCTGTATCCCCTGTCAAAAGCTAAGACATCCAACCTTGGCAAGTCTTTCACTTTCACACCCTACCAACAACGCCTCACCGCCATCTTGTCTGGCATCGAGGAAGAAGTCTGTTGGTGGCTTAGGCTTCAACGCCCAACAAAGACTTATGATCAACGATCAACAACACATACAACTAAGACATATGGTCAACGCTCAAGCACTAGCAAGCCCTATGATCAATACTCTACACGCACGGGCAAGACAGATCAGCGATCATCGCGCCCCAAGCAGTCAAAGAGCCATTCCCAGCGGGGGAAGAGAAGCCGTTCACCTTCACCTTCTGGTGGATGTGCTGTTATGTAGCTGGCTACATCATTCTGCTCAGTAGCTAGTACTACTTCAAATTTGGATATTACAAGGTTTATGGAAACAACGGATTACGAAGGCATGAGAATTTGGATGGCACGGACATTGCTTATTAAGGATAAAACGGACGGAAACATGGGAGTCGCATGGTACGGATAAAATTGGGACATGGACGGCGATATCTTCGGAGCCAAATTGCATATATCATGGGACGGGATTTTTGTTTGCAGCATAGGATACAATACACCATAAGCAAATTGCCATTTTGTTACTTAAAAGCCCCCGTAACTGACACGTGTCGTGACAAACCATGTAGACTTAAACCCAATGACTAGCAAGGATGTTGGCATCTTCCTTGTCGCTTAAGAATTATCAGCCAGGCAGCTATAAGCCAGACTTCCAACCTCCTTGGTGTTCTCGTCCGGGTACCCGATAACCGTCGTTCTGTGGAGTCTATTTTCCAGAAACTGCCGAAATGTCCCGCATGGAATCGATTCCGTATCATGAAACTCAACTGTTGCCCATTCCAACTTTTGCATTGCCTCATAGCTACCATACCGTGCTTCAATTATCTTCATGTTCTGCTTCTTGTCATCCTCTGGAGTCTCTTTTCCCTCAAAAGCTGTGTCATATGCCTCCAAGACTGCCTTTGTACAATCGGGCGTGATTAAGAGGGTGCTGAGAACATCTTCACGACCAATTTCGATAGTAGGCCCGGAATCTGGCCAGTCGTCCCTTTTGGGAAGTTTGAGCTCGAGTGTTCCGCTGATATTCTCGTGAAATTCGACGAAAGGGACTTCAAACAGTGGCTCAGACCATTGGACGTCGTCGACACCATGGAGGAGGGGATCGAGATGGAAGCCGTTCCATGTACCACCAAATCCATTGGTGATTTTGAGGAAATCTTTATAGTCATCTGGTAATGTAACTTTGAGCCTCTTTTCGAGCGATGAGATCTGCTCATCTGTCGCTGGTGGCAAGTTGAAGAGTGTGTCTGGGGGGTCTTGTTCCATTTCTTCCCAAAAGCCCAGAGACTTGGGCTTCGTGTTTCTTTCAAGCTCCAGTAGCACTTCTTTCATGGGCTTTGATTCGATTTCCGCTGGCTTCCGACCATTGGTAAAACGCTCAGCAAACGTCTCAATGATCTCGTTACCAAGAGCCTCGATCTTTTTGTTGTCAACTGGGACTTTGCGAGCCAATACGCCTGTAGCGAGAAGTGCACTGAGTTCATGACGTCCAGAAAGACGCGAGATGATACCATCCTTGTATAAGTTTTCGGCAAGCAGTTGAAGAACTTCTTGAACTTTTGAGTCATTCTGGATGTCTTCCATATTGGAAGTCTGCTTTGATGCCAGCTTCAAGGCTTTAGATAGAGCATCAACAACGTTAGAATCGTTTATACCATATTCTTTGGCCTGTTTTATCTGCTCTTGCAGCTTTCCTTTGTCATGTTGCACGTCGCCATCATCAGTGTCAAGGGCATGCTTGGTAGCAGTCTTGTCAGATGCTGCTTGACTTCTGTCCTTCTCTGGGATCTCTTCAGGCCAAATGCTGGCTGCCGCAAAATATGGTTCAAAATGGCGAAGCCGATTACGTTGCCAATTCGATGTAGTATCACGGAGGAGTAGTGATACCAGGCCACTGACAGTCTCAATTTCACCCAATACAGAGAATTGTTCTGCCAACTCGACCAGCTTGTTGTAAACCTCTGGAAGAGAGGGGTTTGTTAAGATTGCTTCGCGGTTGAATTTATTTGGTTGAGACATCGTAATGGGCGTGATGATGTAGAATGGTTCACGTTGTTGATGTTCAGATACTCCTAATGTCCAGGCGTGCTTATTCTTGACGTCATAAGGCTCGGCTGCTTCTTGATGGAGTCTAGACCAATGTCTCACTTAGATGAATGCCATCGTTCAATCGAGTCATGATTGCACCAGCGATATTGCATGTTCAGCTATTCGACACAGCGCAGAATGATTGGTTGGCGGTTCTTATCGTATGCTTTCGGCAGATGGCGACAAGGTTGGCTAGTGACAAGAAGCAATAGAGACTTTCGTACAGACACGTCAATAAATCCGTCCGGAGCTACTCGGCGTTACTGGTAATAATCTTCTCTCGACGTTTCTTCGTCCTCTAACACGTTACGTTTTGAATTGACAGCCCTGTCGGGCGATGGCAGTCCACTACGTAGTAATACCAGTTAGCGCGACGAGTTCCGACATCAACTACCGAATGGTTGCATTACTGGCAGGGTCCAGGTTATCAAACGAAACAATAACTAGCAGACGAGGTTACATCAGAGCCATGGATGAATAAGCAGAGAAGCTGGTAAGTTGAAGAGTAGGAGAGGGCAATCATTAGACAGATCACTGAGCCAGCTGGGCAGTCAATCCGATAGTGTTAGTGAATGAGTAGCAGGAGAATAAAGTCACTTTAAAGCGCATGGAACGTTGAATTGTCCAAAGACTGCTTCGTATTAAACAGACAAAGCTAAAAATATGAGCACAGTACCAGACTATCCCCTCTTCATCTTCATGTTTTGTGAAACCGTCAACAGGACTCGTTTTATACATTGAGGCTGACCAGCCACCATTTCAACCCTTCCATCTTCACATCAGTTTCCTCCTTTCACAAAAATAAAACACTAGGACGTCTCCCAAGAGAAGAAAAAAAGGTTGCTTCGCTTAAGCGGAGCAGGGAGAGCCCTTGGAACCAGCCTGTCCCTGGAACTGCTGGTTAGCAGCACCGGGGAAGCCACCTTGGTTACCACCCTGGTTGGCACCGGGGAAACCACCCTGCTGGCCGTTGTTGTTGCCAGCTCCGGGAGCGGGAGCGGGAGCGGCCTGGTTACCGCCGTTCTGACCGTTACCGGCCGAGGGGGCGGGGGTAGAAGCAGGAGCATCGGTGTTACCGGCAGCGGGAGCCTCAGTGTTGCCACCGGTAGAGCCACCAGCGGAAGCGGCACCGTTCCAGACCTTAGGGCCGGGCATGGGGAAGGCCTTAGCACCGTTGTAGATGGAGAAGTTGGCGTACTCGTCGGTCTCCTTGTAGGCACCGGGGAACTTGACCATCTCGGCGTCGACCTTGCCGGTGGAGCCACCGGTGACCTTGACCTGAGCGCAAGAGACGTAGTGCTCGGGCTGGTTGACGTGAGATCGGTGGATACCGATGTGCTCAACTCGGAGGAGGTACTCGCCGTTGGGGGTACCCTGGGGGATCTTGACGTCGAAAGAGGTGGCGTCGTAGTTGCACCAGGCGTCCTTGGTGAAGTCACCACCAGCGTTGCAGACACCCTCCTCCATGATCTTGAACCACTCGCCGTCTCCCTTGTAGGACTTGACATCACCGCCAGCATCGGACATGTAGGCCAGAGTAGGTCCGGGGTGACCCATCTTGGCACCGACACCAAGCTTGAAGGTCATGACATCGCCGCCCTTGACCTCAAGAACCTCAGTCTTACCACCGGTTCCGGTGGCACCCTGGTTGCAGATAATGTCCTCGCCATCAGCGAAAGAGTTGTCGCGGATGTCGGCGGGAGGGTTGGAGGAGAACTTGATGGGGTTGAACTTGGTGGGACGGGTGAAGTCACGGATGTACTGGAAAGGGCGAGACTCGGCACCGTTGAGAGCGCTGACGTCGAAGAAGTAGTGGGCAGAAGCAACCTGCGAGAGGGCAGCAAGGGCGAGAGTAGAGAACTTCATTTTGAAAAAAGAGTTGGTTGGTTTTTGAGGGATAGTAAAATTGATTGGTAGTGCTGGAGACTGGCTCGGTTGAATTGGAACGAAAGGAACGAGAGACTAGCTCTTCGAAAGAAAGACTGAAGTGAATGAAAGAAGATGAAGATCTGTTGATGGTGATGAGAAAGAAAGGGAAAAAAAGAGTCGGGAAGGACAGAGAAGATGAGATGTCTTTATAGATTCTTGATCTCGAGTCTTTGGCTTCAATCTTTGGCGCCGCACAGGGATATTGCTGCACGGCGCACTCGGGGGTTACACCAGAACCAGTTTTCATCCGGCCAAAGAATCTCCTTGGACCGCTTGAGCCCCATTTCACTCAACGACAAACGCCGAGAAGGGGAAAAAAAAACATTTCTTCTCCATCGCCAAAAGAACCTGGTCATGTTGGTGGTCTGCTTCGTATCTTGATGTTACAGAGTGCGGCGAGCGGTACCTGCAGTTCTAGGGGCTGTTTCACTGGCTAGAATTTTAATGCACCAATCAGATAGGCTGTTTAATCTAACTAAGGTTATTCCTGACAGGCCGATTAGGTTCACTGATAGCCCCTATTAAAACAACTTAAAAAATATGCTTGACGATGGTAGATTGACTTTGAGCTAGAATCGATCATCGGAAAGTCGACAACAAGGGCTATCTTGACATATTCCCACGTCGTTGATCTAATCGTTGGCCCCCAGAGTCAGTAATGAGGCTGTCGTGGATCCAGCCGAATCGGTTTTCACGGCGATTCTTTGCGGCGCAGATTCAAGTAAGGCGAGACCATGAAACGCTCATTTCGGTCAGGGGGGGTCAAGACTTCTTGGCGGTTGGGATCTGTAAACGAGGTCTTATTTGGAGTAGTGGGGAAAGCCCCTGGCTGGTGATCATAGCTTCACGAAATTAAGCTGACGGCTAAAAAAACCTGTTATTGTTAACCTTAAAACTACCCTAAAGTCTATTCTTTCTGTCAGCTGAATCATCTAATTTGCAAATTCCATGATTTGTTGTGGTACGAGGAACGAGTTCAAACACTTTTCAACATGTTTCGTTGACATGCTTCATGTGGAAACGGATGCCTCTCTGACAGCTCGCTTCCTGTAATCGTACCACATGAACCGATCCTCAGAACAATTGTAAACGCCAAGTTGCCCGAAACTCCTTTGTTTTCTCGGCGAACATGTTTTTTCCCAAAACGTGAAACTGGCCTTGAAGTTTATGGGCTGGGAGGATGGGCAGCTCCCCACCACGGGATGAACCATAGTAAAGGACGTTTGATGTCAAACTTTTAGTATGGGCCGATACCGAAACAGTAACTCTTGCGGTGACCAAGGCTGATGGCACAGGTGTTAGGTTGTATCCCGACAACGTGGGAGCATGATCAGGTCCAAGCGCACCAGAGGCTAGCACGATTATGCATTGCGAAACTTGGTGCTTTGCAAAGCAATTCTGACCATCAATTGAGACCTCTACAACATTGCCCTGCTGCGTTGATTCATACTGTTGAAGCATCACAATTTCCGTATCACTTCCAAGGCAGAGCCAAGAAATGTGACCCTGCTGTATTCGAGGCAGCTACGGTTTCAGCAATACGCATGTCCCAATGACAGATGGTGTGAACAAACAGCCATAAACTTCCATCGAATGACGTTGAAATACACTAAGCGCATAGAGAATACCACTCAATTTACTAGAAAACCTTGCATATCCTTGATTGCTCAAATTGACGTGGTCTTGGTTAGAGTTCGCTGTCAACATTTTAGCGGTAGCGATCTTGGCAGGGGCCACAAATAAGCTTATCGGTGAGCGCTGACTGCACAGCATGCGTTAGCTCAAGATAGCGTTGAGATTAGATGGCAAGATCTCAACGACGGTAATTACTACACGAGATCAGTTCATTAAACTGATACCTTGAAGCTCAGCTGACGTCTCTATACCATGTTTGCTGTCAATCTTGGAGTTTCTTGGCATTCAAAATGGTGTCCGATTACCTAAGGATGAGCTGAGAAAACTTCAAACCTGAGGCGTTGGGGCACTAAGCCACTACAGGTAGCAATTTGCGGGCTCTAATCTTGACCACCGTCAACCCGAAAAGCTGAGAATCGCCAGGCTATCCATTGTCACCTTGTAACGGGGCAGAGCAAAGGCTAAAAAAATGCAACTATTCTATCCGCGACGAGCTAATACCCATGAAAATCGATGATCTTATTCGTTATTGAACATATCAATCTAGGAATTCACGATTGACGGTCGACGGTGAAGAGCAGTCAGGGTAGGCCTGTTAGGGGAAGCAGTCCCGTTATGGGGCTGGAAGATCTAGGGATTCCGACACTGCGGAAATCCATCCAAACTTTCCGCCAGTCGCTCGATCAGAATATTCTGTAGATCCCCGCTGTTCTGTATATGTGCTCTATTATTATCTTGCGCCCTTTCCGCGCTGAAGAAAAATTCTCCGGTAGTCTCAGCTCCGTTTCGTGGGGTTCATGCTGTACCCTTGACTTGTTGGGCGGGCTTCATTTACGCTGAACTTTTGATATGTTGAGGTCGTAGATGCCGTCGACAAGTCCAACGGATATTACATTCTCTATGAATTAGGAAGGAGATGTATCACAAGTGGCAAATTGCCAATGTCTCAAAAGGTCTATCATGGAATTGCCAAGATGCCAACAAGTATGCCCCCTGTCTCGTTGGTGGAAGATCTTAAGGTGGAAGATCTTAAGATGGAGGATCTTATTGTTACAACGACCGGGTATAGAACATCTTTGCCGCCATCCTGGATGCAACACAATGATGAGAGGAAGGTATCGTGGAACCTTTTAACCGGATATTCTTCTTGTAACAATCATAAGATAGTGAGTTCGAACAGTGAGATATGTTAAGATATCGAACAGAGTGACTATTGATACTCCTTTGGTATAATAACCCTTACACTACTATTAGCCCTTGATCACTGGTATATTACTCTACTGTACTTTATTTTTATTTATTTTTATATATAGCTTTCAATCATATAGGATGGCCTCTAGCTTCTAACGTTTTCTCACAAGTTTAAACAATATAACTCTATTCAGGCCGCCATATTAATAATCGTGTGTCACTATAAGGTTCAGCTGCCTCAATGGCGCAATTGCTGCCTCAACAAAGCAGCATAAATACCAGCTGAAGATTTACCTCTCAGCAGCTGGCCCTCCCACCTTCCTTTAACCTACCCGGAAAGTCTCCAGTCGACCTTTATAACCTTTTTAAAGGTCACTATCCATCAAGACGAGACAGGGAAGCAGTAAACTTACATACCAAGCTTCCATCATCCATCACACAGTACACTATCCGACTTAGCTATCTCTTCTAATCCCTCTTACTAACAGCATAACAGCTATACACTCTACTATACAGTCTATACAGTAGCAGTAATAGTATAGAGGCTAATTATCAATCATAAGATACAACAGACATAGCCCAACGTTCTAAAAATCTTCTAATCTCACCTATACTACAGTTGCCATGGATCTGATATGAACATCCAACTTGCAATTCTATGATAATTTGATCAATTCTTTTATCATGGATTAGAAAAGAAGTTGCTGTTGGTCTTGACAACACAAGACTCTGGTTGCGATAAGGGAGGGGAGAAGCTCGAACAGGATATCATAATTCTAGCGAGAGGCGCTGTGCTGTCGCCAGATGCCCATTCAACGCCATCGAGGCTGGCTGTTGAGCGACGAGATATCAAGATACTTGCCTGTTGGAACTGTGATGTACCGGTAGTTATCTCGTCCGCCTATTGGAGATGATGAAAATAAATGCTGGAATGGCGCATCAAGCAAGTGAAAAATGTGTCGCCATATTTAGACTCAGAAATTTGAGCAAAATCTTTTGCCGAAGTTGAATAAGCTTTTGTCATTTACAAAAAGAGGTCAAGGTAAAGTGATGGACGTTGTCACCGCTATCACCAGTGTTCATGTCACTATTTTTGGACGGCGATTTACGACTCGGCCAATCACTGGTGAACGGCAAGGCTGCCCCGGCAGTGATTTTTGGAGGTTATCGATAAGGAAAGCAGTCAGTCAAACGACACCCTTCCTTTGCTGAACAATGCTACGGAAGCAATGATATCCCGTCTTTGACTAGCGTAGAAGTTTCTCTGTCATATCATGCTTCCAATCCTACCACTTCAGGGAGAAAACTTAGTTATTTTCCCCTGACACTAGGTTCCGCGGCAAGACGGCTTCCTTATCCCTTGTCTCGGCAAATATTGAGGTGGCATTAAACGCCAGAAAAGGCGTCCACGTGGTTGACCCAAGGCCAAATCGAGCAAAACCTTTTTTTTTAGATGATTCCCCCTTTTTCTGAAAAGTAATCATCAGATCATCTTTTCTCTTGACCGTCGAAAAAAATAACTTTGCACTTCATGAGTTCCGCGTGCCAATCAAGCTACCCTGCATCGCCGAAGGCTGTTTTGACTTTGGTGACCGCTTGTCCCGCTCCAGCCGGCCCTCTCCACCCACTACAGCTGGACCGGAATTACCAATTTCCGCAGATTTCCAGCGACGCGTACTGTATCGTTGCTTCGGAACATGAGGCACCCAAAGCCTAACCGCCTAACTTATGCTTTGGGCTCTAAATTGAGTCGGATTAGGTTGTATTTGGGTCGCACGGCATTGTTGTGAAACTTGCAAGAGAGTTAGGCTTTTATGATATGGAATGTTTGTGACATCATTATGTGGTATTTGGCGCGTCTGAGCGAAAGCCTCTGATAAGAGATAAGACCCTCTGGGACTGTTTTGGCCATTCACTTGAGTGATATCTCTGTTCGTTCGTTCGCTGCAGGGAACATCTTTGCGACGCTCCCTTCACAAAGAACAAACTTGGATCGATGTGCGTGATGTGATTCAAGTCCCTCCAGTGATTTTGATCAAAAGCAAATATTTTGTGACCCAGAAACCGGGTATCTGTGATCAAAGTTCAGCTCCACTAATCACTCAGCCATGTCGATCATTCATGCTCCCAATAAAGCCCCAAAGCCAAGTAATCTCCCTTGAAAAAGTCAAAGCAACTGTAAGGGGGGGGGGGCATCCATCACCCGAAATAATAAAGGCCAATACCATCCAATGAGCGATAGCATTCATCACCAAGGTTCTGATCTTAGATTGTGATGGCTGCGTCTGTGTTGTCAATTGTTTGCTAAACCCTGGTCGAGTCGCATGAGTTTCGATAGATCGCCAGCCAAAAAAATGGGAGCCGTATCTTTGATGACCAATGACGTGAGGCTCGTTAATACCCGGGCTGTTTGATGGATTTGGAGTGGTACGCGCAAGTTTGTTCACAGCTGAAATTGCCTAGTGTGATGATGTGACACTGGCAGTCATCATGGCGCTACTCTTCTGATTCACTGACCTGTGGAGATTAGCATGTTACTTAAACCCCATGACACCTCCAGGCTCCAGCTGATGCTGATGCGGGAGCAGAACAAACCACGACTATTTCGTTGCATCTTTCTTCACAATGGGTTCACTGAAACTATCACGAGGCACTAGCGAGACGAGTCGCACGAGCAACACGGGCGAACATCGACTGCCTACTACGCCAGCAATGAAGATCCTCTTCTTGTGCACGGCGCATAACTCGCTTTCTCAACGACTCTATCTCACCCTCAGTCAAATACACGATGTCACGATTGAGTATGCCTTATCCGACAAAGCCATGATCGAGGCCGCGAACTTGGTCCAACCAAACGTCATCATCTGTCCTTTCTTGACTGCACGAGTCCCAAGTGAGATCTTCTCAAACTATCTCACCCTCATCATTCATCCTGGACCGCCGGACGACGCAGGTCCCAGTGCCCTCGACTGGGTACTCATGGGCGACGATGGTACAGTGTCGGACTCTGACGAACTTCTCAAATCACAATCTTGGAGCCAAAAGGGCCGATCGTATTGGGGAGTTACAGTCCTACAAGCTGTCGATGAGATGGATGCTGGTCCAGTTTGGGCATTTGAGCAGTTCAAGATGGACATCGATGCGCCCGGAGTTACAAAGTCAATACTTTACCGCAAAGAAGTCACCCAAGCGGCCATTGTTGCTACCGCCACCGCTCTTCATCGCATTGTGTCGGCGGCTAATGGCTTCTCCGACTCAGGCATCGCAGCAGCTCTATCGCGACTATCACTGTTGCAGAGACAGGACATCCGCGGAATCTCAGTCGATCTGGTCCCCAATCGCAGCTACAAAAGCCTATCAGTAACACACCGAAAGCCCTTCCTCGGCGGACCAACGGTTCGCCGACCCCTTCTCAAGGCAGCGGACCGCAACTTTGACATTCACAAGGAATCAGCTCAAACGATATCACGAAAGATCAGATCTGCTGATTCGCAGCCTGGTTGTCTTACAAAGTTGTTCGGAGGAGTTGGTCTCTACGTCTACGGAGGTATGATTGAGGCTGGAAGAGATGCTAAGTGCAAGCGCGAACCAGGACAGATCATCGGCTGTAGAGATGATGCCCTCTGCGTCGCCACTTGTGATGGACAAGGCATCTGGGTTACTCACATACGACGAGTGAAGCGAAAGGTTGATCCAATGCTCTGGCCCAAAGTCCCAGCTGTCTCAGGTCTCATTGACCTCGGCCTCATCAACCAAAGCACTTTAAACAACTCAGCATCACTACGTCCTATCCTGGGTTGGTCGAAGGCTGCATACTCGACCCATCAAGAGATTTGGGTCGACTTTGTCTCAAGCGCTGGCAAGCGCCAGGTTGCCTTTGTCTACTTCGAGTTCTACAACGGTGCCATGAGCACATCGCAATGCTCACGACTCATCGAAGCTCTCGAATTCGTCGCGTCCAATGAGTCTCTCGATGCTGTCGTGCTGATGGGCGGCGACTCATACTTCAGCAACGGCATCGCTCTCAACGTCATCGAAGCAAGTGATGATCCTGCAGCGGAGTCCTGGCGAAACATCAACCGCATCGATGATGTAGTGCACATGCTTCTGGATACTTTCCCACGGAAGAACATCACTACCATCGCTGCCTTGAGAGGGAACTGTGCTGCTGGCGGCGTAGCATTAGCAGCGGCTTGTGACGTGGTCATCGCAGGCTCAGAAGTTGTCCTCAATCCTGCATACCGAGCCCTCGGACTCTACGGCTCTGAGTATCACACCATATCCTACGTCGGCCGTTGTGGACCAGAGCGCGCAAAGTTTATCCTGCGTGATATGCTACCCATATCTGCTTCCCAAGCAAGAGACATGGGACTTGTCGATAAGGTTCTCCCAGCTTCAGGACATTTCCTCGACATGAGGATACGACATCACGTCAAAGAAATGAACTTGACCACTTACAAGCCCGGGAAGTGGAAGTCAAAAGTCGACGTCAGCGCCTCTGGTCTTATAGCAGCAAGGACTCTTGAACTTGGTGAAATGGCCAAAGACTTTTGGAGCGCAAGATCTGAGCGATACAATACACGACGGCGCGACTTTGTCCGCAAGGTTAAACCAGTGCGAACACCTTTGCGCTTCGCAACTCACAGAAGAAAAGATGGGGAGCTTGATGAAGAAGAGACCGACTCTTTCGATGATGTTGCTGTGTTTGAGGAGCGAGTCATTGAGAGAATCTTGAAGGAGAGGCTATCAAAGATGGATTCGAGGTTGGACAAGACATCTAACATGAATGGTGAGACAAGACGAGCACAAGAAGGCAAAGGTTTGATGTTTCCTTGTTACTATGAAGCAAATACCCACGTTTGTACATGATTATAGCTCCAATACAAGCTGATTGCTATATTAAAATGAGTCACCAAGTCCCTATGCCATTCGCTTAGATATATTAAAACTTTTTGAAAAAAGTAGACGCTTGTGAATGGAACTTTGACGTAGTAAGAATGCTTCAACAAACTCCAGACTTACCTAGTGTTACAACCAAACAATAACATTGTTAGAACCGACCGATACTCCAGGCTTCTTCAGGTGCTGCTGTAGTAAACAAGCCGATCTACGACATGCTCTCCTGCTTCTTCATCGCCGCATTGTACTCTTCATCTACCATTTCGTCAGATGCAGAGTAAAGCCTGTCAATAAATCCCAAATGAAACTGACTCGTCATGAGTATTTTCTTGGTTCTTGTCTCCTTCTTGATGATCTCTTCTTGTTCGGCGACCTGCTGCCCAAGACACGCGATATACTCGAGCCCAGTTTGGTATATCTCGCGGTCTCTCTGCGTCTCCTCTTCCATTGCTTTCAAAGTGTCTTCCTTTTTCTTAAGCTCTTCCCGGGCGTTTTCGCAATCCAGGATCAAAGTTTTATGCCAAGTACGCAGCTTTTCTGCGCAATTCTCCCCGTTGATCTGAATGATCTTGGCCACTTCACTTGACGCATCTTGTAATTGGGTGAGTTCCTTTCTTTTCTTGTCTCGGTCTTCAATGGCTGCTTGAAGGACATGATTAATTTCTTGTATGTTGATTGAACACAAATCCATCTGGACCTTGTTAAGATCCTGGACGTATATTCTCTTGCAGTATTCGGCATCCTCGATCTTTCCCCATGTGGCGCGGAGGTGGCTGTTTATGGCGAAATGCGCGGCTTCCTGTATGGATTGAGACGTTAATTCCGGTGCATTCATGTGAAGATTTGGGGCAGTGGCACTGACAATTTGGCCGAATCCATATTCGTCGTCAGCAGGGACCGAGTTGGAATCTTCTCCAGGTCCATCATCATCATCTGGCGCGGGTTGTTCAGCGAGTCGCATGCGTTTCTCGGCGAGCGGAGAGGTTGCTAAGATGGAGTTAGCGATGGGTCTGGCGTCGCTCGTGTAATATATAGAGACATACGAGGAGCCATGGGTCGCTTGGGAGTCGAGGTCCAATCGGGCACTGGAGGAAGAGAAAGCTGGTGCCGAGTCGGGAAGCCGATTGTACTGCTCACGTTGCTGATGTCGCTGAGGACGCTCATGTCTCTCAATTTGCGATCGTAGTCAATCGCGCCCGATAATTCGTCATCGTCATCGGCATCTTCATATTCAGATTCATCGCCAAGCTCGTCTCGGGGTCGCCTTTTGTAGGCTGTATTGATCTTCCGCTTTGCCACCGCTCTCGCTTGAGGAACCATGACTTTGTGCCTCAATTGCTCGGGTTTCTTCTGTTTTGATGTGCTTTGGGAAATGCCATTCCTGCTTTCAACCCAGCGTCTGGCCTTGAAGCATTCCGAATGCATGCCATTCTTGCTCGATTCTTGGCGCTCTTTGGCCCTGTTGACTAGGAAATCGCGTAATTCGTCCATGGTAACCTTTGAGCCCTCTGCGCAGACGGCCTCAACGGCAATGGTAAGATGCCCTGCAGCACATGAACCCCAATTGCTGGCCTTGGGAATATAATCGCGAGGTAACCATTCCGAGAGCCTTTTCCCGGATGCTTTGTAGATTCGATCGACGTATCTTTTCACCTGTACACTGGCTCTGCTGACCCCAAAATCATCGTAAGGCGCTGGGGCCTCGCAGGGCTGGGGTTTCATGGCATGTGTATGTATGTAGTGAGCACGGGTCAAGGGTCGAGAAGGGTCGGCGGCAATGATTGAGGATTGATTCCAAGACAGAGGCGCGTCAAATTGGATACGACGAGAAGAGCAATGAGCGCGTTGAAAGAGGGGGAAAATAAACAGGGCTCTGGCTCTGTTCTGGCTGTTGGCTTATGCTCATGGCAAAAGCAAACATATATTTATCTGGTCAAGGCCATCCATTGTTCGGGGGAAACTGCTGCCGAGTTCCGATTCATCTGCGCCCTGTGTAGCAAGGCTAAACTACAGAGAGAAGTGAGGTCTACGTAGAGAGAGACCCATGGAAATTGTTTCAGACAAAACGAGGCTGCGCTTGCGTAATGAGAAGCCAACAATCTGCACCGTTTGGCTGTTGGTTGTGCCGTTGCTAATTAAGGCTCAACGCCCCGTGGGGCCATTGCGGGGGATCTAACAGCCCGCCCCCTGTCCGTTATCGAGTACTGTACTCCCTAGGGTGAAGATGCCTAGCAGAGCAACAGACAGACACAACGATCAATAAATGGTCTGAGAGTTTTATGTAGGGCTTTCTTGGGCAGAGCAATTGAACCACATCATCTTTTCCATTTGCGCTGGTCTAAACGTTCCAATGTCGCTCTCAAACGTTTTCTTTTTCCATCTTTTCTTTGGTAGGGGTCCATTTTCACCTACGTCAGCCCTATTGTATGATATGTATCATGACTTTTCTCACACAAACTTGAATGGCGTCGCTCTTTGAATCTGCTTTTCACTCAAGTGCAATTGAAACTATCATAACCTGTATCTGCTATAATTGACAGTCACCTCTTGGTTACTGACAGCTAGAGATCAGATCCTTATGGCTTTCTTCCCCAGATGAAATAGACTGGCATATAAACATGAATGGACGGATCTCTGAGCTCCTTCTTGGCCTTAGCCATGAGTACCCGGGTTTCATTCTTACCCCATCCTTGGACTTTTTCCAAAAGCATTGGCGTGTAAGAGTCAATGGCTGCACATGATTGAACAACTTGACATTTGCCAACCTCCTTGAGGACGGGATCTTTAGGCCATGCACCAATTGGAATCTGTTTCATCATCAACTAACAATGGCATTGTGGCAGAGATATCACTTTACCTTGCGAACGTCTTCGTGAACATCCACGAAACCAGCCTTGATAACTTTGTCCTTCCAGTTCATGGCGCAGTCTATCGGCTTGCCGAATTTGCTGCTGCTCTCACGCATCGCCTCGGCCCAGATCTCTGCGTTAACAGCCTTCTTGATGGAGTCATCGTCTGACAGGAATACTCCACGCTGAGCTTGAAGTTCGAGATATCCGCCGCTGTTGAGGTTCTCAAAGGCACGATCGAAGAACTGTTGCTCATTTCTGATGCATCCTTCCAGCTCTCGAGCATGGATGTAGTCGAAAGGCTTCTTGTAGACCCACGGATCTTCAAAATCATCAACTTCAAAGACGCAATTGGTGGGAACCCTGGGAGGAAATATTAGCTCAGTCGAAGCAAGGTATGGGCACTTGATAACTCACCAGTCAGGTTGGATAGGACTCAAATCTGTTCCGACTACTTCTGCTGAAGGATGCTCACTTCAAACATCAGCCATGGAGACTCAAGCAGCTGCTGAAAGAACTATCTTACTCTGCAAAATCGATAGCCCAGATACCGGTACCTGTTCCTAGATCGAGAACACGCTGAGGATTATCAATCGGTGCGGTGTATAGCTTTCCGCTGAGAAGAAGACTGTAGATATGGTGAACCAGATCCATACGATTTTGCTCTTCGTCATCGTTTGGCTATATGAATAGTTAGATACCTTGCTACTGAAATCCCGACAGTTGAGGGAACCAACCACTAAGTATGCACCTTCATGAAATGCATGATATCGACGGCCATGCTGTTGAAATTTTAGATTACTGTGGACTCATGAATCTCGTTTTACCTACCTCATATCTGCATGATGTCAGTCGGGAACAGGATTAGTTATCAAGTATGCCCTCTCACCTATAGCTGAAGATACTGGATTTGAGTGATGTCAAATAACTGGAAGACCTCTCTCTAATAAACCAACTGTCAGTGGCAGAAATCACAAGGCGCTCATTATTATGACTGACCCAAGTTCTAACGTGGAATCAGTATCCCCGCCGTCATCCTGCTTTGAATCAGCATTGACCATCTCATCTGCATCATCGGACAAGTTACTTCTACTTCCAGCACTTCACGGACATCAGGAGGGCTATCAGCATGCTGGGCCGTTGGTTGAGTTGCTGGAGAAGCCATTGCGTGTCAATACAGATTTACTGCAGGAAATCTGCAACTCAACACTGGGACACTCCCCTCTTTATGAACTGTTCATGTTTTCATGTAACTCAAGTGGCATCATATGATGTGCCCCCGCTCGGATAATTAATTACAAGTCGGAGAACATGAAGCCAATTGGGATTCTCGCCGTTTCCGCCCTCGGCTCCTGGGGCTCGATCCCTGCCGATCTCTCTTGGTTCCCGAGAGACCCGCGGCTTGTCATGCTTCACTTGAAATGTTCTAGGATGCCTTGACTATGGGAATGACAACGATGGAACTGTAAGACTATTGATATGGCCTTTTAAGGACCGGGAATATCTTTTCTAGTTGTAAACCGCCATAAGCGCTTATTGATAACAATCGTACACTTATCTGCATACATGCGTGATGTGGAGATTGCCGCAACCCTGTCTCATGAAGTTGTTGGTTGCACCAGAACCCAGTTTTATACGAATGCGCTGCAACCTGCTCGGTATTCACCACCATAATGGGGAAGGTCTTTTGGCTGTGACCACTGGATTGGATCCTTGCCAATCTCACATACGATTGGCACACAGTAGTATGCATTGCTCTATTTTCACAGGCAGGGACTTGGCAGGTTTTCTCCAGAGTGCATAGGCTGGATATTTCACCAAAGCAATATACAAAGAGGAGGCAAACAAGACAGAATTCAGATATTGGTTACTTGTACAGAAGGATCAAGAGACTTAAACAGGGACATCTTAGAGGTTGGCGGTCGAGGTTTGGCAAAGCTATGAAATAGTTAAAGGGTCAAGAAAGTGATGCAGCCTACAGTCTCAAAATGAACGTCTTTTCCGGATGTCTATAGGTTTTGGGCATCCCATAGGAGAGATTCTTTGGATATTAATCATAGAAGTTCGTCTTGTGAGGTGCTCCTGAATCCGCGTAACTTGGACCCGCTGGGCTCGACACTGTCTGTCATGCCTCAAGGTGCTGCTGATAAGCTGTTACGAAAGTACTGTCTAGTACATACGACCATAGGTAGTGGAAAATACGGGATCCCGTCTGCTCTCCCATAGTCAAGCCACTAACCGGCGGATTAGTAGTTGGGTCGGTGACGACCAGCGAATCCCCGCTGTTGTATGTTTTTTGATTTCTAGCTGCGCCAGCTTTTTGCTGCTGTATTAGACCGACAACATTTTTTTTTTTGGGAGTGCTGATGACATGCTCTGCATAGGCGACGGATCGGATTATGAGATGTGACTTTTATAAACCCTTTACAACGGTTGAAGCCTGTATGCGGCAGTCGATCTTGAGAAGGACCTAAGAATGAGCTGTGTGAGTCGTGTTGTTGCATGCTATGATCGCGATTCTTGTTATAGCACCAAGGTGATGGCCTCGTGTTATGTCATATGTCACAAGAAACATTGGACAGTGGAGCATATCTGCTTGGGGCCATATATAGCGCAAGATCCGGAATCTGTCTCGTGTGTTATCATCGCTACGCTACTATCAAATATCAAGTCAAACCCATACCATAGACTTGCATCCAAACACTGCTCAAGACTATATCAAGGTGCAAAGACAACCTTACAGTCATAAAGCTTAGCTGCAACCAGCACATGAAGCTCACAACTTAGCCGACGGGCAGAGTCCCAAATCCTTGATGATGATATCCGCAGCCTTCTCACCAACAACAATCGCAGTGTTATTCGTGTTGGCACCGACATTCTCCGGAGGAATACTCAGATCAGCCAACTTGAGCCCCTTGGTTCCCCAAACATTCAGTCTCTCATCAACAACACCCTTCTTCTCACGGGGTGCCATCCTGCATGTAGAGATGGAGTGCCATGTCGTGGCAACATTCTGTCTAACCCATTCCTCGATAGCCTTGTCATCTTCTGCTGTATATTGAATGTCACTGACATTGGTGAGAGCTTCATTGAGTTCCACGGAGGCAGCCTTTGAGCCCTGGGGCCATGCAGGGTGACCAGCTGCGACCTCGCCTCGGTACATCTTTGTTCGACGCATAATCTCACGAGACTTCTTGTAAGCCCAGATTTGCTTCTTCAAATCAATATCATTCTCGTCGCTGAGGAATCCAACGTCAAAGTCGAGACGATCGTCGAGTCCGGGGCCGGTGATGTGTACATGGCCGCGGGAGTAGGGGTAAGCGGTGTAGTTACCAACGGTGACATATTGCTCCTCTGGTACGGTCGAGTGATCACCAAGGAAACTTGTATGTGTTAGCATATACACCTATGAGATACCTGTATCACTTACCAAGAGATCATGCCCATCAACATTAACGGTCGGTTAGGGTTGTTCTTAAAGTCTCGATCCCACGCCTTCTGGAATTCAGGTCCAAGAGAAGCGACATCGGCATCTGTAGGTCGAAGCTTGGAGGAGATATCAATTCCGTTCCATCCTAGCATGGGGTCCTTTGATTGAATAAACTCTTGACGTTTATCAGGACTTCTGAGAATTCTATCAGCAGTTTCGTCGGGTTGTAGATTAGTCCTGTAGGGGTAGAGAATGAGGTTGTGATCTTGATACTCGTCGCCAACACCAGGAAGGTCAACCTTGACGTCGACGCCAGCTTTCTTGAGGATATCTGGAGCACCGATACCTGATCTTTCAAGGACGGGTGGTGTACCAAGAGCGCCGCATGAGACTACGACTAGCTTTCGAGCCTTGACACTCAACTTGGGATGCTGGGTTGGATTGATTTGGGATTGAAAGGCTGGGTTGGGTGTGTACTCGACCCCAACAGCTCGCTTGTCATTGTCGAGAAGAACGCGGATAACCTTGGACTCAACGAGGACATGAAGGTTTGGATACTTCTTGTCATCGATCTTGTTGTGAAGGTAAGCCGTGGCGGTATCTTGACGACGACCATCCTTGGAAACATAGCGGAGCCATCGCTCAACGCCGTTGTTGTGGTTCAGTGTCTGAAGGTCATGGATCTCAGGCCACCCAACCTGAGACATGGCGTTGATGAAGTCACTCTCTGGTTTCTTGGACCGGTATGTTCCGTCAGAGATATGAACCGGGCCATCAAAGCCGTGGTGTTCCGGGTTACCTCGGCCATGATATGTCTCAAGCTAGACGGCATTAGCCAAAGTTTTTATTTTACCCAAAACATAGGAGAGTTCATACCTTCTTCAAAAACGGATAGATCTCACCAGCGGACCATCCGGGTGTCTTCCAAGAATCGAAATCCGCTCTCTGAGCACGAGTGTACATCATAAAATTAATCGATGAGCCACCACCAAGCGTTCCACCACATGGAACAATAGACTCGCGTCCAGCCAAGCGGTCTGACTTGTTAGCCTGGTAGAACAAGGTCGTGGTGGACGTTGGTAGCAAATGGTCCAGGAAAAAGACGGGATTCTCAATGCTTGGGTTCCCACGGTTGTCTTGGCCGCCTTCAATCAGAAGGATAGACAGGTTCGGATCGGCCTCTGCTAGTCGACCGGCAACGACACATGCTGCTGTTCCGCCTAGCACAAAGAGTTAGCAGTGTTGGCGGGTTGGCTACATAACAAGCGTACCTCCAGCGATGATAACGTCGACTTCGGTAATGTCGCTGGCGAGCTTAGTATATAAACCCATGGTCAAGACTTGATATCCTTTTAGAAACAGAGTTAGAGAAGAGGGTATTTAGCGAGTCGTGCTTGATGGCTGAGAAAGAGAATGTCCCTGGTGAGGGGAAGTTATATATTTATATATATATATATACCTGCAGCACGAGTGAAACATGGTTCCTCCTTGCGGGCAATGAGCCGCAGATCGACCCCGCGCGAGGCACCTGCAGGTTCTTCAGATAAGAACTTGAGCACCCATCTTTGGACCCTTACGAACAGAGTCTACTTGACGTAGGACGGTTCTACGGGGGTTGTTCAGACGCCGACCTGGTCGGGGTACGTTACACTCATCTGGGGAATTCCGTTATTGGTAAGGTGAGTTCCCCATATACTCTAACTGCAATAAGGCTGGTGGATAGAAGGAACACGCGGGCCGTCTGAGGATTGAGCAGTGAGTGGTTTATGGAGTTCTCGAGGCTCCACCGGCTGTGCACCTTGGTGGTTTTAGCCCGAGCCTGTGCAAGGTCACTTGAGAGGTCCAAAGCGGGAAAGTCCTTGGCTACTTCTCGTCTACAGTTCAGATCCTGATTGGAAAAGAAACGAACTGTGGCTAGACCTGATTTGAGCAATACCTCGGTTGCTAGCCTCGGTTAATGTTTGCATATCAAGTCAGTTTTGGAAAAACGAGGAGTTGAAAACTCGCGACAACTCAATTGACTTGCAACGAGTCATTATCGCCACCTGGACTTGTTTGCGATCGCACAGCTAACCAGATCTAGCTCTTTGCACTAACAATTTCTTTTGTGCGACAAGGCCACTCACTGTTCACCGGAGCTGCTCCACGAGCGTGCGCGTAGCTGACCGAGCCTGTGCCGAGCTCGGGCAACCTGGTCGCAGATCATGTCGGCCAAAAAAGTTTAGCTTCAGGGCCCGCCTCTCCTTGATATTGCGTTTCAAGCTTGAGATATCCATTATTAATTAAATTCATTGTGCTAGCTATCATTTCTATGCTCTAGGCCTTCTAGTTCTATAATCTCCGGGCCCCCATTTCATGACTTAGCTCGCTCCGCTTGGCAAGCTGTGAATGCCACTCCAATGCTGTCTCCATCTTTCAACTTTGGTATGTCAGCCCCAGTAAATCAAGGGTATGAGTAGGGTTCCTTCAAGTGCCGCGTTGAGGATTGCGAGCTGGCGTCATCCTCGTTGTGCTTGGGCATAACTGTGACATGCGTCTGTGTTACCTTTGTGATACCCGGTGGCTGGGGGTTGTTTTCGCTGTCGGTTACTTGACCGCCTGCGTCAATGCGCACTTCCAAGTTTCTCCCCGTAGACGAAAACATTGCGCCCTTGGCTGTAGCACCTGTGCGGTGTGTGTTACCAGTCTTCTTGCTGCTGGAGACGGCGGCGCGGACTTTGGAGCGCAGATCAGTTCCGTCGGGGTATGAGCTGTGCTCGCCAGTCGCACGAACAACTCGCACAATGAGGGCGGAAATGTTCATCTCAATATGCAGCTTGAGCATGTAGACGAGAGGGTGGAATTGCACGTAGCTGGATAAGTCAGTTACTGAGGCCCAAACTTCTAAGTTGGGACTTACATGAAACCATTTCCAATGGACATGCTACCAATAAGAATGACATCCAAACTCATAGATACGACAATCATGATAAGATTATATCTCATCAATGGCTTGTACTTGGTCAGACCATTGGCGATCAGCTTGATGCGGATGAGGTACACAAAGTAGGCGTGAAGGGTTGCATCAATAACTAAGAACAGGCCCTTCTCAATGCGATCCCAAATATAGTTGATATCGTGGTATTGCTTTGAGATCTGGAGCTGAGCGGGTATCCAAATGCAAAAGACACTTATATTAATCAAGCCAAGGACGATGGCTGTTATCCATCGAATCTTGATAGCGTTTCGTCGGTCAACCATGAGGAGGGAAATTCGGTTGATGATGATGCCGCAAATGCATTGAATTTGGACGACCCAGGCGCAAACTATTGTATTGGTCAGCCAAATATTCGTGTGATTTTCGAGGTTCATATCGTACGGAGAACAAAGTAGATTCAGAAGCTAAAAAGAAACTGTCAGTGCTGCACCCGTTGGCTTGGGGGGAATGACGACAACATACCTTGGGGCGATATAGCCACGAATATAACTCCACGACAAGACTCCAATCAGCATCGACGCCAACCATTCAGCCCAAATCATCCAGACATAAGCTTTGGCCCGTCCTGTGCGCTTCCACTGATCCCATGTTTGCTTTCCCGCCTTTTGTCCGGAAAAGATACCCACAGCGAGAGTGAAGCCCCAAATGATACTGGCAACAAGCTGATCCGTAGTGCTTGGCCTTACGTTCACGTAGTGATCCGGAATTAAAAATCCCGCCATTGTGAGCTGTGTATCCAATCGGGAAATAATGAGCGAAACAAAGAGAAACAAACAAACAGCCCAAGACAGGGTTGTGACAGGAACACTGTCTTTAAACAAGAAAAAAAATAACAGAGAACCCTGCCCAAGCCCCCCGAAGTAGATCGGAATCTTGCATAATGGTTTTTTTTTTTTTTAGGTTCCAGAAGCCCCGGCAGTCTGTGAATAGACCGAGATGGTGAATCCATTGATCTACCAGATGAGCAAATGGGAAGTGAGCGCTGTGGCGGACCGCCGTCTGCTAGTGTTTTTAGGTGTCGATGGCGTACAAGATTATTCCGTGCTAATGAATAGGGGGCTCGGTTTTGTATGGCTACCCGCGTGTTCCGTGTGGGCAGCACGTGGATGTTTGAGTCATTACGGGGGAGCTTAGTTGGGTTTCGGTTTTTGCTAGTGCCGGGGCGAGTTGGGTGAGGGCTGTGAAAAGCGTTGAGGATTTGGAGGCTGGTAATTTCTTGGTGGTTTAACGTCATTTGCTCTAGTTACGAGGCGGAGCTTGATAATTGAGCTGACAGAGAAGATGTTGACTCTGATGCGAGATGCCACCAACCGCCCGTCAGACAAACTACTTCATCTACTCATAATCTGCTCAAAATGTGCATCAAGTTGAACTCAATTGATATTGAATCGTTCCGGGCAAAGGCCAAGAGATGTCATGCAGTATCGACTCTCCATGAATCGCAGTTTGATCCTCCAGCGTAGCAATCCGCCAATCTCCCAAGAGCCTCGCTCGATGTTCAAGAGATGGGATCTAAGCAGATCATACTTGATATGGCTAGTCGCCCCTGCTTGAAGTAGCCTAGAGTGGATAAGTCTGTGTTCGCTCAAGCTGGAGACTCACTGACTCGATCTTGCTGAGGCAAACCTCTAGCTCCCTCTGAAGCTACCGGAACGGCACCCTGCCTGTCTGCGTCGCATGGCAGAATGAAGCTAACTGATGGAGATTCTGTCAAGTTCAATTCGTGGCGTCTCCGCTAGGAGCATTAACTCCCTGTGATCTCAGTTAGCATAATTGCTTGCAACCCCGCCGACGATCGTGACAAGATAGATGCAGTGTAGATCAATGGGGAATATTGAGATTGAGTTCAGCAGCTCTACCAAATAACCTTTTCGCATTAATGACCTTGTCAGATTAATTGATCATCTTTTTTTACCATATTCGACGTTGTAAGCCTCTTTATCGCTGATATTTGGTTTGGCTGTGGTGAAGGGAATGCATCAATTATCCTGACCAGTGAAGCATGACTCTTGGTGGCGACTCGGTACAGGTTCTAAATACAGTGAGGCTACCGAGTTTTCGAATGCGCTGAACGAACACGATCCTTACCAGACCTCCTTCAAAAATTCGCTATATAAATAAATTTTTGAATACCTTTTTTCCGGAATCAATTGCAGTAATGTACAATCAATCACTAATGAGCATGTCCGATAAGTCAGCTTACAGTTGCAGTGCTCGCTTGGCAAGTCTGGCGCAGAGAGGTGCACCCGCTTGTGCTAAGCATCATCAACAAACAAACACACTTCAACGGTTGAAGCTCGAGTAGTTTGTCATGTATCAAATTGATCTTTATCCACTAACCACTACATATGAAGCTCTGTATAACTCTGCGACAAATTTGGTCCTAAAATAACAATCCGAGATGGCTCAATCAATTGGATGCGCCATTTCTTGTCATCACTCCCTCGCATGATGCTCCGGCATCTCATAAACCGCTGAGCTGTGATGATCCAACTCAGCAGTTAGTCCTTGGCCAGTCATCTCCGATGGTTCGATCTGTTCATTCTCTCTGTGAATTTCCTCTTTAAATACCGATAGGCGAGGCTCCATAGGGCTTCCTCCGACCTCCACCACGCCAGGAACCTCTTCTTTGCCATCGTCATGCTTGCGCCGCTTCATCCACAACCAGGCTAGAGCGCCGACGAGCAAAGCGCCAATACCGACACCGACACCAATGCCGGCCTTGGCACCGGTGCTCAGGCCCCCGGAGTCTTCTCCCTCCTCCTCCTGCGATGGCCTATTCTTGGGTTTCTTGCTGTCGGTCGCATTTTTTGGAGCCTTTTCCGGCAGCGCTTCTGCATCCTCCCAGTCGCCATCGTAGTTCTTGTATGCCTGCACGATTGTCTTGTTGGACCAGTAGTATAACCAAGCCTTGCCTTCGCTCTGTTGGGAGACCACCGCTAGACCAGAGCTTGGGTCGTCGGCGAGAGGCCACGCCCGCTTCGTCTGGTTGGAGGCCAGCTCCCAAGTGTTCTTGGCTGCTGTCGCTTCGTAAATCTTTCTATCCTCGCCGATGTAAAAGACGCTCCGGGTTCGCGATCGATCAACCGCAGTGCCCATTGATTCGAGTGAGGAGTTCCAAGAAGGCAAAGAGAAGTTGGCATCTCGGTCGAAGGGCGAATAAATGTCTTCTGGGAACGTATCATTCGTGTAGGTCCCTAAGAATTCCTGCGGGAAAGCATCTAATGCATGTCAATACCCCATGAGGCCAAGGAGATAAGGGCAACGGGTGAAGGAACTGACCCAAACTCCATAACCCGGTTTTTTGTAGCCGAGATACCTCAATATCTTGGTCGCCTCGAGGTAAAACAACGGTGATATTCTCCTTGTCATAAGTCGCAGACCCTATCGCTATTCCTCCCGCAGTATCTTGCGACACCGCTCCACCATCGTTCCAATTATCTTCGTCAGTAAACCACATCATCATTAGCTGCCTCTCTTCGTTATGGTAGAACAGTCGATAACCACCCTCGGCTCCAAGGTTAACGACTGATAGGCCAGTCTCTTTGTGAATGGACTCGACGTCGGCCGTGTCCGAGATGATCCATTCGCCGTTGCGCTCGAATTTACCAGTCTTCATGTCACATGTGTAGAATCCGTTCATAATGGTGCCATCTTTTGCTTGCCAGAAAATAGAGGCCTGTCGTATAAGGACAAGATCATAAGGAGAATTATGCAGGAGCCAATACGTACAACGACAGCTTGGGAATTCCACCATCCTACTGCTGCAAGCGCAGTGCCATTTCGTGGTGTCGCTTTCGTTTCGAGGACTTTGGGCTTGTCTAATGGGAAAATGGGTAGATCCTCACTATTGCAGTTACTGTAGTGAATTTTGCCTGTGGCTAGATCTTGTGCCCCGACTTGGATAGTCCGGTCGGTGAAGTAGGCGTATAGAGACGACCCGAAGCTGGGATTGACCCATACCAATAGGAATAGTAATGGAACTATAGCGGAGTGCATTTCGTGATAACAGGTAGCTTCAGAGAGCCAGATCCGTAAGACTTGAAGTGAAACTTGACATGCACCATGTGAGGAGTTCAGGCTCAGGGAAGGACAAGCTTAAAACGGGAGAAGCATCTGCTCAAGCATTTGTGACTATAGAGCCTCAACCTGCAGTTCGAGAACGCCATTTTCTACAGGGCTCTGAAGCTATTGTGATGCAGTTCAGCCACTACACCAGACCGGACACGTGCAGCAAGCTAGCAACCCATGCATGAATCGAGATTTCTGCCGGCGGAAGATCAATCCTCTTTCTGGCGTGCGGCTGAGAGTATAGTACTCGTTGGGTTTTGCGACGATGGTTGTAATTGTCCTTGGCCGTAAATAGTCTTGATTGAACTTTAGTACTGCGTTGTATTGTTACTTTAGTAGATAGCGATCGAAATCTGTCACTGCGTTACGGACTTGACACTAATACTCATGATGCCTGTACTTGCCTCGAGTCCGCCCTAAAATGTTTTACTACCCATGCAGCTAGCACGCAAGCCGTTCGACGGAGAAGTGATGAGACAGGCATTTTGTGGCACCAAACATGACAAGGTAAGCAAACCTCATTGCCATGGGTGAATACCAAGACCAACCCGCAACTTGACGAGCTCTTGGTATCAATTTGCCTCATATGGAAGATCTACGACGGTTTCGAAAAGTATTGAGACGCAAAGCAGACGGGTTTCAGAGAGAAAAATCAGCGTAAGCATGAGTTTGGCCCCCATATTGTGAGACAATGAAATGAAGAGGTGGGCAAATATGCATGCACGTTGAGGGTGAAGCTGTTGGCTGGGTCTGCATATATGCAATCTCGAATTCGGGTCTCCCGAGCCTTGTTTCTTTCATAGACAAACCAATCTGTGTTGTTGTTTTGGGCAAAGAGGGAACTTTCGGCTGGTAATGACGGGATTCGATAACCATAATTTTCTTCTGCACTTTCGACCAAATACCAAGCCTGAAAATAGGTAAAGGAGCTAGCTGCAATACTCGGGTCCATTATCAATCAAGTCGTTATCTCAGAGCCTGATTGCCAAGACTAACTTGGATAGGTAACGACAAGCCGTTGCAGGACGGGACGCAAGGGAAAATTAGTTAGTGGCTGCTAATTTTATACACGCAACGAATCTTACCAACTACATTCTGCCGCTATCAATCCGATTGATCCTGATTAGCACTCATCTCAGCCGCAATCATGCAGTCAGCATTGTTTATTGCCAATTGGATACCACCACCAAGATATCGCCCAGCACCTAAAGAAGTGTGCAATGATGTTCTCTCTCCCTGATAAGCTCCTCCTGCAACGCTTCGTACTCGCCATCACTATAGTCAGAGTCCGAGTATTCAGAATCCGACTTTCCCATGATAGATGAATCACCGCCATAGCCTGAATCACTAAAGTCGTCAAAAACAGACTCTTCGTAGGAATTACCGCTGTGAACGGTTAGTTGGGCGTATAAAATGGGGGGGAGGTGTTCTTGGGGTTATGCTTACCTGACCAGCCCTGGCATGACTCTCCAGTCAGATGGAAGGTTTTCTCTAACACCGACAGCCTGTGCGGCTCTTCGTAAATCTCTCCAGAACCTGTCCATGTTTGGCCTCGCAAAGTGGCTCCACGAAGAAACATCCTAGACCATAATATCAGCGCTGACCATGAGGACCGGATGACAATGACTTGTGAGAGCTTACCAGGTTCGTGCACATATGAATGAAAGCAACAACAAAAGATATCCATCTCCTTGTCTTCACAGGGCCCCTCAAACCAGGCCCTCCACGAAATTCGATTGTGCCAGAACCTCTGCAAATGTTGTCAAAATTCCAAAGTACATACCTCTCTTGCTTTGGATCCGGCCCAGATTGCATGAGGTTCCTGATGTCTCCTTCGTCAACACCAGAGTCAAGGGCGTCCCATAGCTCTCTGAGTGCTGCTTCTTCGTGATAGCTGGATACCAGGGAATATAATGGGGCAGATCGAAGGGTGTTTGGCCTACAGTATTTGTTGTTTTGACGATGGGATGGCAGCAGACAAAGAACCAACGGTTCATAGTAGACAACGCCAAAGGCAATATTGCAGAGCTGGTCCAGATCAAATTCCATCTCTGGGGATGGTGATACATGAATGTGACTTCCACAAGCCAGAGATGATTCTGGCATATGGAATACGCGATTCCAAGAGTTCCAGAAACTATTTATTTCGCTCTCCCACGAGTAGTCAGTGCAGAGCACTGGAGAGACAGCCTCGAGAGGGACTATGATAAGTTCAAAAGTTAGTAGGCGATCAGAGAGAATATTTGGGGCACTTGCTGCACGGATGATTAGGATCTCCTAGCGATCCGTCCTTTGTAATCCACCATTTATCATAGTGCTCTGGACGTTTTCGATATCGTTGATCAAGCTTGTCTGCTTCGGCATTGGCGCCGTCATATCTCAAGGACGTTGCAAGCTCCTCATAGTAGACAGCGCGCAGTAACGGATGTCGTACTCTTTTGGGCTCACCAATAAGCTCTAGTTCGACCCCGAAGTAGTATGAGCCAAACGACGACATGGTGGCTCACGTGAAGCCACTGGAATGACATTGAGTGCCCTAACTATGAGTATCTGGGAAACTCGTCTTCATAATGGACATATGAACCATAGCCACGAACATTGGATTAATGAGGCAATCAAGCCATATCAGGATCTGCACTCTGAAGTTAATTACTGGTTTGTTGTGTATATCGGATCAGGCTCGCACTGTCTAAGAGGGTTGCATCCTTATTCAGCATGCCATTTGCCAGAGCCTTATCTTACCACACTTTATTGATTGATAACGCCCGCATAAAGAGGGAGCTGTATTCAGAAATCAGGTTTCGAGTCAATCAGCGACTGCGCATCCCTTATTACCGGAACCGTCATGTCATTCACGCATCGACAAAGTCTCGACTTCTCCATGTGCAGACCACCAAGAGAAATTGGAATTTGGTCTGCTTGCAACCATATGTCACGGTTGCATGGCAAAAGATGTGACCAAAGAAATTAATCAGCCCATTTGGAAAGCCATCATAAATTGCCTCCCTCGTCGCAGCCTAATGCATGCAAACTATTGACTGTTAAATGTCAGGCTCAAACTCCTTATTCACGTATTGTTTTCTTTCCAGCCGCCGCCCTACCGAATCCCAGGCTTGCAGAGCCTCACCCTCATAGTCATTGGATATCAGCTCTCAGTAGGATTTGACCGGGGTCCAGTTGTATGCACATTCTACGCCATGTCTGAATTACCGCCGCAGCTGTATTTCGCTTATGGCAGTAACCTTTGGCTGCAACAAATGGCTAGCCGGTGCCCCGAGAGCTACTACGTCGGGCGAGCAATCCTCTTGGATCATCGCTGGCAGATCAACACAAGAGGCTTCGCAAATGTGATTCCTTGCAGCGGCTATACCGTCCATGGCTTGGTCTATCAAGTCAGCGTTGACGATGAGGCTCGCCTGGACAGAAACGAAGGCGTCCATTCCGGCGCTTACACCAAATCATATCATAGTGTCGTACTACATGAGGCTATTGAAGACCTCCAGCTTCCAACACGATACCTTGTCCAGGATGGTGGACTAGACCAGGCTGTCAACGCAGTGCGCTCAGGATCACGATCCCATGAGCCTGAGCGACAGTGTCGTATCACAAGTAACGTCCTTGTCTACCTGAGTAGTCGTTACTCTCAATGGGGCACGGCGAGGGATGAATACATTGACCGCATGAACCATGGCATCAGAGACGCTATCACTTTGGGCATTCCGGCTGACTTCTTCGAGAACACGGTTCGGCCGTCAATTCCGCCTTGGCAAGCTTTGCGGAGGACCCAAACAAGGCTACCAGAGCGACAAAGTAGTCATCATCGAGCAAATGCAGACCCGGAGGAGCCACGTCGAAGGAGAAGCCGCCGGAGTTCATCCCCGGAGCGCAGAGCGTGGGGTGCATTTCAGCGGCACACTCAAGACATGGGATTGGGCTTCAATAGGCTGCAGAGAGTTTCAACGCCGTTTTCACAATCGACTCGTTGGGGATGGGGGCGGTGATTGAGCTTTTGTCAATCAATCAATCGTGCACATTCTTTTCAACCAAGACATGCATGCTTATATGTTTAGTATACATGTAGATCCCAATGATTCATAATTTTCAAACCCCCTGCTTCAATAATAGAGCAGGAAAAGAAAGAACCAAACCGTCGCATGCAAGCCAAGCCAGTGTTTACCGGATGGTGAATGGGGCTGCTCACTTGTACTTTTAGACTTGATGCTATTATTGGGACCACAGAAACGGGACATCTGCATAAATATTAGGCAAGAGAGTGCATGTAAAGTATCAAGGTTGCTAGACGAACCTTTGTAACAAATGTGAATTGGCATATGAGTGAGAAAGCCATTGTGACTCACAGTATCTGATGCCTGGTTTGCCTCCGACATCTTCCTATCTAAGCCAGCGATGGTTGCTGAAAGTGCATTATGGAGTCCAGTTAGACCTTTATGGTGATTAATAAGGGGTTTGTTTCTGTCACATGTGAGCTGGGAGCCTGATTGCTAAGCGGGAAAAGAACAGTTGTGTTGACCATGATAGCCCATCTCATCAGAACCCGTATTCAATGACTGTTTATTGTCTACTGTCTACATATGCTTATTCTACTACAATCTTATGGAAGTAAGAGACGAAGGACCTATAAGAGAAATAAGGGGGGAAAGTGACGTTTACTCGCAGTTCTAGATGATTCAAGAAACTGGCTCACCACCATGGCGCATGTTTTCATGTAATGGCAGAGCAGCATTATTGGAATTCAAAAGTACTATAGAATCGAATTGGTAGAAAGGCCCATTGTAAAACAATCCAACGATCACTATATGACTAGGTAGAGAGTTATGGTAGGAAGAGATCCATTTCAAAATCCTCTCAGGTTATCTTTGAGATTCGTTCAAGACCTTCCAGTCCTCTGGCAAGGATTCTCTCAGTGACAATCGACCAGCCGCCGTTTTGATGGCTGTGTAAAGACCTTCCGGTGTATATGACTCAAGAGTTGAAGCATTGGGGTTTGAGATGTTATTCTTGTATATTTTAGCAACGAGTACCAACAACGACCTGATATGAGACTTACCATATTGATTAGAGCTTGGATCAGAGCAATCGTGAATGCAATCCATCGCTTAGTTCTGATTTTGCCCCTGAGACACCTTCCGCCTCTGAATTCGATAGTCCCAGAGGCATTAGGCACGACGTTGTCAAAATTCCACAGAACGTACCTATCGTTCTGCATCATGTTTTTGAGAACTGTCGCGTTCCTTGCGCTCTTGATGAGCTCTGCCACGGCGTTGAAGTTTCCGTTGCACCGCATCAGCTGTGTCGAGTTGAGAGTATTGGGCTTGCAGTAGCGATTGTTTGCTCGCTCTCGCATGAGAAGTTGGAGGATGAGTGGTTCGTAGTAGATGACGCCAAAGGCAACCTTCTTTAGTTCCTGAAGGGTGAAAGCCTGGCTGAGACCTTTTGAAACGTGGATATGACTTCCGCAAAGAAGTGATCGATCAGGCATGTGGAAGACAACGGCCATTGCGGTCCAGAAGATGTCAATCTCATGTTCCCAGTTCGCTCGCAAGCTCATGACGGGAGATACAGCCTCCATTGGAACTAAACAGTGTCAGCTCATTCCAAGTATCAGCAGTGGTAGGTCTTCTTACTCTTGTCTGTATGAGACCCAAGAGATCCATCCTTGGTGATCCACCATTTGTCGTAGTGTTCAGGTCGCTTGGTGTAGCCGTTCTGTAAATCGTCCGCCTTGGCCTTTAGTCCTCGTTTACGGAGCGAGGCTGCCAGTTTGCCATAGTACAAGGCATGCTTGGTGTTAAGGGGTGACCGAACTTTGTGAGGCCCGACAATGACTTCGATCTCTATACCAAAATGATAATCAGCCATGGCTAAATGAGACGAAAGGAAGTTGATTGAGGACTGCCAACAGAAACTGTGCATTGAGCGACAGCATCATACGCATGATGGCTAGATATTTGACATTTCAACTCCAGCAAGGCTCAGAGGCCTGTTTCTAGACTACTGTCTTTAGACAAGAGGCTTGTTCCCCAATGCTTACGATGTATACATCCATCAAACCTCCTGGTAGGCATCGGATAACGGCCTGTAATTTCTTTTTCCATACTGATACATGGAGGAAAGCGAAAATGGTAGAAAGTGCAATTTCACATGAGAGTCATGCGGGCAGCGTGACACACCATCATTTGGCAGCCATCATTTGACCGGATTATGCGGTCAGCATCATTTCCTGTTATCAATCAGCCTTGGGTCGGGCAAGACATGAAGTGCAAATCTTGGTGACAAGTCCTGGCGGAACTTTAGAAACGGTTTGCTATTGTTGGAGCCGCAGGGTCACATTTAGAGCTTGAAATGCGACGATTTATTGCGTTTTGTGTGAACTGCATTCGGGCCAAGTTTGTACCTTGATGTTCACAGTTGGGATTATACAGTGGATGACCTGCAGCCTGATTGAGGCTCTTTATCCCTGATCAGGCCCTGAATTCATGCGACCGACCTGCCCCGCTATTCAAATTCCCCAAGCTTTCTCATTTCTCTCTTTCTGACTCTTTAATCTCAAACGCCTTTTACGTATTCTCGACTAAAACAATGTTTGCATTCAATCCACCAAACTCAACCTATGGCCAGTCAACCACATTTGAGGCACCCGGTTCAAGAATGATCAGAGCCGCTAGCACGCTGTATTTTGCCTATGGGAGTAACTTGCATGTCGCCCAAATGGCTCAGCGCTGCCCTGGGAGTGTTTTCAAAGGAAAAGCTACTCTGGACTCATACCGATGGCAGATAAATGAGCGCGGCGTGGCGAATGTGGTTGGGTCTGGAAGCGATCACTCTGTTGAAGGCCTTCTCTACATGATCGGTCCCAAAGACGAAAGGGCTCTGGATCGTTCGGAAGGTGTATCAAAAGGTTTCTATCAGAAGTATCTCTTGAGAGTTTCACTCGAGCCTCACCAGCAATACTCGAATTTCAAGACCACTCGATTATCCCATCTACTTGAGCAACGACACGATTCAGTAGCTGGACATGCCGTTCAGTCAAACAATGATCCCAACGATAAAGGGAGGTTTGCTGCGCAACATGGCGGTGGAATGAGTCCCTTCATGTCCAATGATGAGATTTCGAGGCATCCGTATCGTGCCCAAGAAGTCAAAGCACTGGTGTACGTGAGTGAGGACTACATCACCGATGGCCTGATCAGGAAAGAATACATCCCAAGGATGCAACATGCTGTTAATGATGCGGCAACTCTCGGGGTCTCGAGAGAATTCCTGAACAGGTACATTGTGCCTTTTCTTGATTCAGAACAAATTTGGTATTTGTCGGCGCAACAGTCTGAAGAGGATCGCCATGAACGGCCAAAGGAATTGCCCGAACCAGAATCAGCGCACCGCGAACCGGAGGCTCAAGCTCTTGTCCATGCTGAGGCTAGCTCAAATGTGAAAGACAACAACGAAAAGCCTGAAGCTAAAGTCAAAGACGTCGAGACTTTAGATTCTGCGACGGATGAGAAAATGAGTGACGTAGAGATGAAGGATGAAACAGACCAAGAAGGTAAGATTGACCTTGATCACCTATTGGACATATTGGCCGCCCTTGTGGCCACTGCATGCTTGGGCTATCTGACTTTCTGGTAGCGCTGCCGGGTGAATCTGTGGATGAAGAGCATAAACTGCCTGGACACGTTGATATATCTGAACTCAGAGCCGAGAATCGTGATAGCAATAGTGACTCCAAAGTCATTTTCCCCGCCGATATGTTGGAGGCTGTCGACAAGGTCGATTACTCGACCATTGGTGACAGTGCCAGGAACATCTACATCGTTGCGGTCAATCAAAAGGATTCAGAGGCTAATTCAGGCTTCAGCATCGCCGCAGCGGCCAAAGGGGCCCTCCTGGCCAATGAGCTTGCTATGAAAGAGTTCAAGAAGGCTTGTGTTCTTAACACTAAGCCGGTGGTGGAGGAAGGCGAAGAGCCAGATGTCGTGGTTGTCAAAGAAGGGTCTCCGGCGGGTGAAGTGACCTGGAAGCTTGAGAGTGATGCGCATCTTCATCTCAGCATTGCGAAGCCTGACGAAGAGCCTTGGTTGTTGGCTTGGGTAGAGCCTAAGTTGTTGATGGAGTCCCTGTAGTTAGTATGAGGAAGTGAATTATCCTGTGAGTTAGATAGTCAGTCACTGGGTTACTACGTATCAAGATTTAATGGGGGAGATGGTAGCAGAGACAGCCGTTATTTAATTGGACAGAAGCGTTATGTCCGGTATCTCCAAAGAGTTTAGCTTGCTATTAAAGCCAATCAGAGAGTACAAAGATTACCCAACCCCACCACTTCGTGAAGTTGCATGTTTCTTCTGATAGCAACATCAACTTACCAAGACATGACCCATCGAGCCTAAGAGATCCGATAGCAATTGATCTTTTTAATCTAAAATGTCAAAACAGGATCTGTCAGGCCGCGTCACCACGTTTCGACTGACCCAAGGTCCCCGGATCAGGCGGAACAGACCGACCGTATCTTGCTCAACCTGTCGTACGCGCAAGCAGAAATGTGACAGACAACAGCCATGCGGTCCGTGTCTGAAAAGAGGAGCTCAAGACTCATGTCGCTTGGAACCAAAATCACGGCCATCAGATTCGTCTCTGGTTAAGCGTGGAGGTAGTCGAGTCCAAAATGAGCTAAAGCAGATGCAGAGCCTCCTCCAGAGTCTCCTCAGCCCGCCGAACCAGGACCAAGCAGCAATATCCTGCGATGCGTTGGCTGAAGGCGTGGATCGCATTCGGCGAGCCATTGATGATTCTAATTGTAGGGACGTGACGTCTCCGCAAGTGGACCAGCCTCCCGACATAATATTTGGATCTCTTAGCAAAGTTACCTCAAAAGATGTTCTGGCAGCTTTGCCATCTCGCCAAGACGCTGATGAGATAGTTTCCAGATATTTCGACGCCCGCCATATCACTGTGCCATTTATTCACACACATCAGTTCCGCAGACAATATGAGGCGTTTTGGAACGACCCGGCATCTGCGAATCTCTTGTGGATTAGTATTATGTTCTCAGTTCTCGCCACTGGCGCTGTCATTCCCGAAAAGAAGAACGCCTCTTTCTCAAGTCAATATGACCCTGCGACATTCATCTCAATGTCAGCAAGGTGCCTTGTATCAGGAAATTACCAAACGGCTGCAGAATTCTCTGTTGAAGCCTTGGCTATGCACCTTCATGCAAGATGTTTCTATCAAGAGGACCAAGGCATCGACCTCTCCCAGCTTCATGCCTTGACGGTCCGCATCGCTCAGCAACGATTCTATCATGTTGATGGAGGCAACTTTTCACAGATAGTGACTCCTTTTCAAGCTGAAATGAGGCGACGTATATGGTATTACCTTCAGTATTACGATGTTCTACTCTCGCTTGAGCATGGACTACCGCCATTTATACATGAAGACACATATTCCGTCGGCCATCCAACAAACATTACAGATGATGAATTCGATGAGTTCTCAGAAACCATCTCACCCAGCCTAGCGACAGATGCTTACGCTTCTCTACCCTGTGCTTTCATATCAAGACTTCTACCCGTCCTACGACGTATTATTTATCACGCTCTTGGTTTCAAGACATGCAGTTATCGGGATGCCATGTCCCTTAAAGAGAATTTGGAGGAGTGGTATAGATCGATTCCAGCCTGCCTTAGCGCCCGTCCGATAAAGAGTACTTGCTTCGCCGATACAAGCTTTACTATAATGCAACGAATCTTGCTGCAGCTCATTTACAATACGGGCATCGCGCTCATCTATCGTCCGTTTCTCAACACCATGAGTCTTGAGAATAGGTATTGCGGAACTGCCCTTGATATTTGTCGAAAGAATGCACTTAGATCAATCGAAGTCTACGTCGAGGTTGATCGCGAAATGCAGCAAGGTGGAAGACTGCATAATGATCAATACATAAAGGCAAACCTACCAGTCAATGACTTCTTCATCACCATGATAATGGCCCCCCTCGAGTTCTTTGGCTGTCCAAATTTACCGTAAGTCAACTGACAGACCTTCTTTGTTGTCGTAGCTGAAGTATTATTCCAGGCCAAACCGGAAGAGCTATATAGTTGAGACGCTACAAACAGCCGCGCAATTATGGCCAACGAGGTCGTGCGTCTCATCATATGCTCTGGAGAGCTCACGATTGCTTAGCGTTGTCTTGGCCGACATTCAGCTTTCGAGCTCCATCCCACGCCCTATCTATCCAAATCTTCCCAATTTCAGCGACGACGCATTTCTGTTGCAACAGGTCAGCGGCTACGAATCCACAAACGGTTGTGAACTTGGGAGTTTGCAGTGGAAGAACGCCTGTGAATTGGATTGGGTTTGTCAAGAGATATTCATGTATGTGTCACGTCTTGCTAACCAGTTGCAGGGCTCGATGAATTACTTGACTGACCATGATTCACTTACTCAGCCACCACCCGACGAGACATTTCCTGGACTCTAGGATTGCGAGTTACCTTTTTGAGTTGAATGGCGAGGTATAGTGGGGTTCCGGAGATGTCGGTTCTAATACTTGCTGTTTTGGGTAATCTACATGTCCGACCTCAAATCCGACGTTATGCCAAGCTGTCAGCAATCGAGCCACAAAAATGATGCTGCCAAGAAGACAATTTCGCGGTCTTGAAAGACTCAAAAGGGAAGCTGATCAAGATCGTGGACGGGTATAAAAAGAGCGCCCGCATCCCTCGGTAATCGTCCTGTATATCCAGGCAGCGACTGACCCCCAATTGCAGTTTAGAATTCTACCATCACAACTTCGTTAAAATGGGAGACCCATCCATTCCAGAGTTCTCTACTTCCCTTGTCCTTTCCGTCTTCAATGAACCTCTTAAGCTCGAAAAGACTCCACTTCCCAAGACCATCCCATCTGGGTCAGTGGTCGTTCGTGTCCTGAGTACCCCCGTACGCCCTCACCAACGAGAAGGCTTCAAGGGAAAGAGCTTTCTTTCCTTTAAACCCCCGTATAATCCCGGCGATGGTGGTGTTGGTCGCGTCATATCCGTCGGACCTGACGCCGTCGCTCTGAAACCTGGCCAGCTTGTGTATATGAACAACTTTATCACTGCAAGAGATGACCCGAACACGCGAGTCCTTCTCGGTATTCATGATGGGGGCGGCCCAGAAGCCGACATGAAGCTTTTCAATCTTTGGGGAGGATTCTGGAGGGACATTGCTATCGTTGCAACAGAGAATGTCATTCCTCTCAACGAGAAGATCCTCGTCAAGGAGATGGGTTACTCTTATGGGGACCTGAGCTATATCCAGCGACTTTCAGTCGCATACGGTGGTGTCAGGGCCGCCGGTCTCCAAGTGGGCGAGACTGTTATCGTGGCACCTGCTACGGGACACTTTTCCGGCGCGGTCGTCGAACTGGCTGCCCAGATCGGTTGTCGGGTGATTGCACTCTCACGTTCAGCATCTAAGCTAGAACCTCTCACGTCTCGCTATCCTCGTGTCACCGCCGTTGAGCTCACTGGAGATGAAAAGAAGGATGCTGAAAGCATTCGTGAACTCGTTCCTGAAGGTGCTGATGCCTACATTGACGTTTCTCCGCCCGCCGCCACAGCTTCGCATCATCATTTGAACATCTCCATCAACTCGCTCGCTTCTTTTGGTCGTGTAGTCTTCTTGGGGATGATGTTCGATATCAAGATCAATTATGCTAGCCTTATGCTTCGCAACATCACGATCAAAGCGCAGTTCATGTACACGCGACAGGAGTTGGTCTCTTTGGTCAAGATGATTGAAGCAGGAGTTCTCAAACTGGGTAAGGAAGCTGGACACGAGATTGTTGAACGAGGCTTCTCCATGGAGGAATGGGAGAAGGCGGTCACTGTTGCGGAAACGGCTACCAGTTGGGGTCAGCAGGTTTTGCTCTACCCTTAGTTTTCAGTTGAGACCCGTGGCTGAAAGCATGTATATGTCAGCGGTAACTCAGCTCTACCCTTATAAAAGAGTTATTACGTGTTGGGTGGAAGGTCTTTAGTCTCAAATACAATGTCAATCTCAAAGCATTCTCATGTTTCTTGAATGAATCATATTCTATAGAATGAATCTACCTTGATCTAAGTAAACCCAGAGTTCCCATCACTTGCCCTCAGCTTCTCCACCCTTGCGAATATGCAGTGAGAATCCGGTCGTGTTATTGCCCTCTAGACCAGATTTGAGAGTCAAGGTCGGTATCTCATAATCACCACCATTTTGTGGCCTGTAGGCAATAGGTTCAATGATATCCAACTGCCGTAGCTTCTTCCGAAGAGCCTCTGCCTCCTTCTCGAAGCCAGCTTCATCCAATCTATCCGTTTGATAGATGACATGAGATGGGAGAACCTCAAATCCTGGATAGTACAACACCCCATGATTGATAG
Organism: Fusarium burgessii; assembly: GCA_002980515.1. Taxonomy (NCBI): domain Eukaryota; kingdom Fungi; phylum Ascomycota; class Sordariomycetes; order Hypocreales; family Nectriaceae; genus Fusarium; species Fusarium burgessii. The sequence continues at coordinate 146,552 of PVQA01000329.1, forward strand.
GAAAAAGGAGATCGTCAATCGGTCCGGCGATGCCGCGCGCTGAGTAATGCTCTTTTCGGCCCCCGACCGTGACGACAAGCATCGCTCGCTTCCCGACAAATACTCCTTCGCCATATCTATCACCATAACGCTTGTCGCTATACTCGCCAACTCCATATGCGAAGCCCATCGAGAAGACCCTCTCGATCCAACCCTTGAGAATAGCAGGCATAGTATACCACCAGAGCGGAAAGTGAATCAGGACAAAATCGGCCCAGAGAAGCTTTTCTTGTTCGATTTTTACATCCTCTGTAAGTTTGCCTGTTGTATATGCTTCTGCTGACACGTATGCAGGCTTGAGGCGTGCATCAGTCGAGAGACTGGGAAAGTCTGCACGATCAACCTCGGACTTCCATTTCATTGAGTAGAGGTCTGAGGTCTTGACCTGGTGGCCTTGAGCTTTGAACTCGTTGATGGAGGCTTGGAACAGAGAGCCATTGAAGGATTGGGGCTCGGGATGAGCAAGGGCGATGAGAACCTTCATGTTGATGAAATCAGTGGGAATCGCTAACTAATCACCGTTCCATATTGTCTTTGTGATTACACACTTTATATGTAAACGACTTGCTCCACAGTATTGGTAAGATACTGTGCCTAGAAGCGATCATATCATACGATCGGTTCAAATACAAGTCCGGTCGGGGCAAGTTCAGCTTGTTGTTGCTCGGACGGGCCAACTTCACCTCCGACACTTCATATATGATCGGCTACAGATCTATCAAGGTCTTGGCCAGCTGAATCACCAAGCTTTTATTAGATTTTTAATGGCGACCGACGCTTTAAAAGCCCAGATAACGTTAGCTATAATTCTTAACCATGTCTCAATGGGATAACGTTGTCACCCCATTTCTTCCGCTCCAACGCCCCACGACACAAACTCCGCAACGAATCAAAGCGCACGTTGAGAAGCTGTCTTTCGTCAACTGATGATTAATTGAATCATTTTTCGCATCGGAGTGCATTTATTGTCCGAGTTGACGGAAATAGGAAAGCAGGAACAGATCGTGAAGTCTCACAGTCTTTTCAGTCAACTCACGGCGACGACATAAACTCCGCAATGAATGAAAGCGTACGCTGCACGCCTACCTTTTGTCACTGAAGGGTACATGGTGAAATCAACTCTGCATAATACACAAGGCTTTTTCATGGCTTTTTCTTGATTCATCCGTTTGTATTCTTGTATCTAATCATTGCCCAAACCCTAAACGCCTTTCAATGCCCGCTCAAAACCCAAATGGCAATGAGTCCATACTGTCAAGATTTTCCTCTGCTTCCTCCTTCAAACATCTCTCGCAAGTGCATTTGAACTGAAACTGCTCTTGCGTGTGATTTTGTCTACTTGAGAGATCTTTATGTGTCGTGAGATCAAAGTAGGTAATCATGCACTCTTCGCCTTTTGAAATGTCACGGGCTGCTGTATAGACCATTCGCGCTTGTCCGTCAGGTTTGTGAGTGACCTAGGGGGACTGTCAGTAACACATTCACGATCCCGTACAGCGCATTTGCTCACATTTGGTAGACATGAATGATTGAACTGAGCGGCTCTTGGATACAATGCCATTCCGTACGATTCACCTCTGGGCGCAGCATGGTCGTTCACAGGCTGAGAACCAGTAGCCCTCGGGTACAGGCCAAAGGTATTGGTCTCCTCCTTGCACAACAACAAAAGCATGTCTTCGGCACTTAACAAGCACGGCAGAACAGACGGATCACTCAGATACTCATTGACCAATCGCTTCCAATGCGTTATTTGCACTTCGGGCCACGAGTCAAGGTACGCACAGCACATATCCACTGCTTTCCAACCACGTAGGAAATGAGCCTCCCACGGATACCGATTTTGTGCAACGGCGTTACTACCATGTAACTCAACGTTCCACGTGGCCAGCAGACGGATGACGTGCCAGACTGTAGCAAAATTGTACTCGCCTTCTTTTTGACAAAGTACTTCTGCGTGTTTCTTCAACCAAGAGCACTCAAAGTCGTGTCGGACCTTATCCGTCGCTCGACATGCGACATTGCACCAGACAACATCCTTGAAACAAGCCTGTTCACAGCGCACGGCACGTCCATTTTTCGGTACACGGCGAGAGCATGACAAATTGCTGCAGATAAGCGGTTCGTTGAACGTCACAGATGGGACGATAGCATAAGGTATGTCTACGAGAAGAACGGTGCCTTCTCGAATAGGACCCGTGGCTCGAAGCAATCTACCCTTGCAGGGGTCTTGATCAGGGACCAAATTCGGATGTACGTAAAAGTCCAGGTCGTGAGTGACGACATTCGAAGGTTTTAGTGTACTTCTTGGTGCCTTTGGCGGAAGACGGGGTTTTTGGAACTCCATTGTTGCTGAGATGATGAATTGTGACCAATATAAGAAAACGGATAAGAAAGATGGGAATTAATTGAATGGGAAAAAAGAAATTTGCAGGCTGTCGCTACTGAGCATTTTGTGTTCTGGACCGCCTCGGAATGATCGAATACGGTTAGATATGGAGGCCACTAAGACACCATCGCCACAGAGATAAGGAAATTATTTCGGCGTAACCTTTTGCGGCTTAAAGCCAATGCTGTATCACTGCATCAGAAAGGCGGTATGTGTTTCAACGTTTGACATTGTGTCGCTGTAGAAAGTCCATCGTGATAGGCTCAGTGATTGATGTGGACCAAGATATTGAGTTTCTCACTGCTAAAGCCACAGAGTCATGAAAGCTTCTCCTCGTTTTGTTCACTGGTGCGGTTTAAAGGGCAAAAGAGTTTGAAAATTTTGTTAGTTTTTTTTTTTTTTTTTTTTTTTTTTTTTTTCAATCGCAAAACTCCATTTATTGCGGCGATTTGACGTCAACATTCGGTGGCTATCCGGCCCCGTTAAATCGGCATTCCAATAACCGTTCATCGCCCCTTGCATCCCAGATCTGAGTGGAGAGAGGGACCACATGGAGGCTAGGGATAATCCCTCCAGTAAAATTGATTCCCGTTACACGTGTCACTAATAATAGCATATTCAATCGTTGAGATTTATTAGAGATGAGACCATTCTCAAATAAGCTGTATTGATTGATTACAGTTCCGATCGGACAAACACTCCATGGTCAATCTCTTGAGCCACAGGCTTGTAAGTCCATTGGCTCACATAGACATCGCCTCCCTTAGGACAGTCCACTCCCGTTCCCTTACCATTGCAAGTAGCATAAGGTCCAAGCAGACTGCCAACGAACTGGCCCATTCCTCCTGCACTAACCAGGCTCGCCGATGCGGTCGCGATGTTGAGCTTCTTGCCTCCGCGGCTTGATGCTCCAAGGTTATAGTGTGTCGTGTTAGCGGTCTCGATATGAAGACGAATAGTACCCTTCTCCCAGCCATCGGGAACAGGCACCACCTTTGGTTCAGGAACATTCTTCGGTCCCATGGCTCGGAAACGGAAAGCAAGTTTGGACTTCTTGTTGCTGCCCTCCTTGGTAGGAAGACGGACAATTCCGAGGTCGATATGGTCGAATTGAGTGCGGAAAACGGTGATTCCAGCCTCCTGGTTATCTTCCTTGGGCTTGAAGTCGACGTCAACGCTGTATTCGAACAAAGTGTGAGTTTGACGACGACCGATAAAGGCTAGGCCGCGCTGTCCAGATAGCTCAATCTCATCTCCTGCCAGAACGCTACCGGTGACATTGTTCCGGCTGGGCACGATATGCAAGCCCTTTGATGACAGAGAGAAAGCACCTTCTCTTGGGACACGATGATGAACAAAGTGAGGAGGGATTTTCTTTGTCTTCTTGAGGTTATAGTTATCGGGATCAGCATTGAAAGGTCCGTTTCCGGGAACATTTCGTGTAGGCTTTGGGAGAAGATTGCCGGGCATGCGACCTCGGACAGGCTGCAACTTGGGCCATTCGCCCTTGTTCCATGTCGCGTTGAACAGCACAGCTTCGCGACCCATGGGGGATACTCCAGGTGCTGTAATGCGGGTAGCAAGACAAAGACCCCACCAGTTGCCCTTGGTATCTTGGAAGAGATCACCGTGTCCGACAGTCTGGAAGTACTCCGAGGTTCCACGGTTGGTCAAGATGGGGTTGTTCTCGTAGGCTTCATATGGACCAGTAATCTTGCGGGCTCTAGCAATCGTGATAGCGTGGTTTTCGGCAGTTCCACCCTCGGCGATCATGAGATAGTAGTAACCATCGCGTTTGTAGATATGAGGTCCCTCAGGCCATACGCCACCTGTGCCGTTCCAGATGTTCATCTCGGGGCTAAGCTTTCCGGTTTCCAAATCGAGTTCCTGCAGAGTGATGCCATGGGTAGCACAATAAACCTTGCCGTCGTCATCCCAGAACAAATCAGGATCAATATGGGTTGGCTTGAAAGTCACTGGGTCACTCCAGCTGCTTTCATCCCAGGGATTGGTGGTCTTGAAAATGACACCAATGATGTCACCAACACCCAAATACTCGCAGATGACATAGTATGTTCCCTTGTGATATCGAATGGTCGGTGCGTACATGCCCTGCTGCTGTCCGACAGTCTTCCAGCTGATGCCAGGGAGTTGTTTCTCACGATTCCAGACATGACTGATCAGACGCCAATTGACTAGATCTCTCGAAGCATAGACGGGAAGTCCAGGGAAAGAGATGAAAGTGGATGTAACACAAAGGAAGAGGCCGTCTTTCTGAATGCATGACGGGTCTGAATGCCATCCTGGAAGAACAGGATTGACGTACGTCGAAACATCAGTCTTCTTTTCAGGAAGAGCACTTCCCAGTGCAAGAAGGGGATGCAATAACCAAGTGAGGCGCATTTTTGACGAAGCTCAAGTGCTACAGTCCTGGTGCCACAACGGCTGAAAGAAACATTGCAGCATTATATATGTTGATTTTCGCGACGAAGATCATGGTATGGATTCAGGCAAATGCGGGGGAGAAAACGGCTGAATTACGATCCCCGGAAGTGAATTATTGGCAATTGATGATGCCGATTCGAGCGCTAGATTTGGACCCTTGTTGGTAGCATGACGATCTTGTCGATGAGCGCATTGAACCTGCAGAATGAGGGGTCCTGATGCAACTCAACCTTGCCAATTCCATTCAAATAGGCTGATTCAACGACCCAGAAAATAGAGTATACGGCCATGGAGAAGACTATGCAAATTTAATTTAGCCTAATAATTTATTCCGTCCAAAGGGAGAGTTGGATCGTCAAAGCTAACGTAGGAAGTGCTTACATAGTTCAGATTGACACAATGCCGTGGAGTAAGTCTTGTTGTCGATTCTCGTCGAGACGTGATCAGGGCTCCAAAGACAGAAACCAGATATGAGCAAGACTCACAACAAAAGCATAATACGATAACCAAGAAATATCATGAGCTCATGAGAAATATTTAGTAGAGAGTTAGTCTATACGATATGTGTTTTGCCATAATGTAGTGCTACGCGAAAGCCTCCCAAAGCATTCAGCGCTGTGCAATAACTAAGCTTACGAATTGAACCATTAATGGGGCTAATGTGACTTGGCAAAGCCATCGCAAGATACAATGAAAACAAACAATCAGGTCCGCAACGAGGGCAATCTAATTGACCGTTCATATTCCACAATTGAGAATGTGTCAAACCCTTTTTCGTCAATCTTTTGTTGTCAATTGGCGATCAACATGATACGGCTGGTGTAGGGTAACATTAATGGCGGTAGACCCCTGCAATGATCTTGGCGGGGAAGTTTCGCGAACCTTTCCATCGGCAACCAACATGAATGAGGCCACAACAAATAAATGCCTGAGGCTATCAATTCGATGTGTTTCCACGTTCTACGGCCTGCGAATACCCTCGCTTGTATCCCCAAGACTAGGATAGTCAATGCTCTTATTATGGATCCGATAACGGGAGGTTTCCCCATTGCCTGACAATGAGGCCTCGTTGACGTCACCTGCAACGGTACACAGAAGAAAGTGACCGAAACATGGTGATCCTGACCGCATTTTCTCGAGTATCTGGGAATAAATAATACTCCTTTCGGATTTAATTAATTACCAGTAATACTAACTTGTCAACTTAATTCGTTCCCTCTGTAACTCTTTTTGTTTTGTTTTGTTTTTGGGTAGTGGCTTTTTTGAAGGACGTGACGCGCAAATGTCTCTCGCTCAGCATGTAACCCAAACCGAGGGCTTCGACTACGAAGGCCCAGCGAATCCCAACTATGAAGGTCCGACTCATCCGAATGCTTCTCCTTGTCTTGAAAATGGGCATGCTGTTGCTCCTGGGGATGAGGGCGAGCAAAGCGGTGATCACTCAGAATGGAGACGACTGAGCTATGCGCCTGTTGAGGTGGTTAAGAAATTGCCCAACATTGCTGCTTACAAGGTGTCCAATTTGAAGCGATATCGTGAGTAGACCAACATCAACCCAATTGAGAGGCATTGCTAACTTTTGACAGTTCAGGTAGCGACTGGTATAATAGGATGTTGGTTTGCGGCTGGTATCGTCTTTGGCTTCGCCGCTCTCAAGCCAATTCTCATCAAAGAGGGCATCTACTCGGACCTATGTCCTGTACCCAATTACAAGATTCCATGCGCCGAACAGGACATGCGATTGAACCTACTATTCATCTCTGCTTCAATCTCAGCCAATGTTTCTTCTCTTATTGCTGGTGCTGTGCTCGATCGCTTCGGCCGTCGAACATGTTGGCTCATCTCGAGTCTTTTGCTCACCCTCGGTTCGCTAATGATGGCCATTTCATTCTCGCACCCTGGCTTCCACGGGTACCTCGCCGGTAACATTCTTCTTGCCTTTGGTGGTACCTTCATCTTTGTTTCCAGTTATCAACTCGCCAACGCGTTCCCGAAATATTCTGGCCTAATTGTCGCGCTCGTCACGGGCGCGTTTGACGCCTCGGCGGCAGTGTTTTTGTTCTATCGCATGGCTTACGAAGCATCCGATGGCGCAATCTCACTCGACAGGTTCTTTTACGGCTACATTTCCGTCCCAGTAGCTATTTTCTTGGCCGAATTCCTGTGGATGCCAGCACACTCGTACCATACACTGCCTCAACTCGAAAAGAAGATTGAACACGCCCAAGACCGCATGCGAGACGTTCACGAATCGGACGAAGAGATCGAGGATAGAAATGAACTTAGCCGCGTGCGAAGCGCCCGAGCCGATCAGAGAAAAGCCAAACTTGAGAAAATTGAACGGCTTGCGGGTGACAGTCAAGAACGAGGCGAACGTATCAAAGAAGAGGAAGGCCGACATGAAGCCAGCGGTGTCTGGGGCGTTCTTCACGGAATGCCAGCCCACAAACAGATGATGACGCCCTGGTTTATCCTCATTCTTGTCTTGACCATTCTCCAGATGATTCGTATGAACTACTTCATTGCAGGCGTCAGATCACAATACAGATACATGTTGGGCTCCGACGAGCTTGCTGAGCGCATTAATGAGTTCTTCGACGCAGCTCTTCCCATCGGAGGCGTCGCTGCAACACCATTCATTGGAATCTTGCTCAACAACCTGAGCGTACCGACTACCTTTTCCGTTTTGACTGTGTTTATCGTGGTGATTGGCATTCTCAACTGTATCCCCAACATTATTGCTGGATACTTCACAGTCGTCACTTTTGTCTTCTTCCGGCCCCTCTACTATTCCGCTGTCTCGTAAGTGGAATCCTAATTCCTCATCAGCCATAGCTACTAACGCGCGTTATAGTGACTACGCGACAAAAGTCTTTGGTTTTGCGACATTCGGACGTATCTACGGAACCATCACTTGCGTCTCTGGAATTACGCAGCTTGTTCAGTCGGGACTCGATGCACTCACGCATGGCCCACTCCACAATGACCCTACACCTGTCAACGCGGCTTTGGGTGCTGCTGGAGCTCTCGTTGGCCTCATTTTGACCCTCTACGTCACCGTCAAGGGTAGAGTCTTTGTCGAGAAGAAGGTTGAGATGGAGGCTGAAGGCGAGAGAGAGCGACTGTTGTCGGATGGTCCGAATGGATATGGAACAGGTCATTGAGTATAACGTTAGCTGGAGACTATATACGACGCTAATGAAGGATTATGGATGTTGTTTTTGAAGGCCAGATTACATTTGGGGTTTGTCGAAAGCTTACAGATCTTTATTTTCGATGGACCGCATATGATTATGCGATTGAGAAGATGGAGCGACAAGTTTGAGTCAGGGTGATTCTCTTTAACTGTTATGGCTACATGTTCATTCAAATAAAAAATCCATGATGTTCAGGAGTTGGTTGGGCTTTAGATATTTAGCTAATTTATTTATTATTACTGGTCATACTTGTTACTTGTCATTAACACTGGTCTCGTCGCTCTACGTATCTGCCCCCGTTCCCTCAACACAAGTTCCTAATCCTGGAAGCAGGGGTGGCCATATAGCTTGGAAAGGGTTGAATAACAAAGCCTAGTTTAATTCAAATGCATTATAGCAGACGTCTAGTGCTTTGGATCTTTGACTCGTATGTTGGGAGCAGGTCTTGGCGTGGAAATAAACTTGTGAGGATCGCGAGGGGGTCCCGTGTATCGACCAGTCAGAATTGACAGCCTATGGTTCACGCGACGTACGAAGCATATTTTTTCGAGATCTAGTCTAATGCTTCCTAATTTAAGTTGGATCTGAGCTGAGACATCAACATCGGTTGCTCCTTGCAGCTATACGTACCGACTCAACTTCTGAGCGACTAAATTTCTATTCCGTTCATCGCATACCGGAGAAAACCCTCACTCGATAGAAACTATCTCCACATGAGGAATTACTTATGGGCTTCATGGCCTCCTCGGTTCTTTGTTGGCAAGCTGTTTGTCTTTACAGCCGTGAAAATGTCTAAGCTGCTCACGTTGTTGCTTCTGCCTGGTCTTGTCAGTCAAATTGGTGCTCAAAATGTCGATAAAGAGCCCGACACTTTCTGTCTAACATATCTATCAACGTATCTTGTCTCTATCTCGTCAGATGCTATTGGTTCTGTGCCTACAGATGGAGCGACCATCTCATCACAGTCCCAGTCGCCAAGACTACCACCACAACTAGTCCACCATCCCGCGCGTGCGAATCTATCCTTGTCAACACAAGAGTCCTTTTCAGCGGCGACGAAGACTGGGACAATGAAGTCCAGGCACTTAATCTACCATGGCCAGTCGGAATATACGCCAAATCAAGGGACACCATCTTCGTCGGTGTTAATGGACTGATAAGTTTGAACGATGCCCGCGCCCCAGAATCTTCCAACAATCCATTCCCGGACAACTCTTTACCATTAGTAACAATCGCGGCTTACTGGGAAAACTTACGGATTGATGCAAATGCTGGTTACGATATCACGTACAACATTTACGATGATGCTGATTCTGGTTATCGAGCGGTCAATCTAGACTGGTGTGTTGCGGGAGACGATGATGTTGTCACTCACTTTCTGGTTATATTGCAAGCCTACGATCTTTCTAACCCTCAGGCAGCTTTCATGCGCTATTTCCAGTCAAATGGCGTAAAATCAGCTACTATAGCTGTACAAGAGCTTGGTGCAGCGAAGTCCCTGCAATACTCGTATAATGAGGATGATAAAGCTCCCAATGGCTGTACCGTTCTCTTCTTCACCCTAGGAGGTGATGAAAGAGTTGTTTATGTGCCACCTTAATTGCGGGACAATAATATCGATTGTGTCCAAGGTGTACATATGTTAAAGTTTTGTAGTAATAAGATAAAGATATAATTGTCAAGCTTTTTATTCTTATCTGTTATTCACCTTCTGGTGTTTCTTAATTTGTATAATAAACGGAATAAATTCAGCCCAAGCGAAGCTCAAGTAACAATAGGTAAACGCAGCAATAACTCATGGGTATAAACTTGCTAACTCTGTATTTTATAACATATGAGATTATAGATAGAGATATTCTACAGATCAACATCGCCCGAACTCGAGACCCATCCCAAACTATACATAAGATCAGAGAACACCACCATTACCCTCCAAAGACAAGCATCAAATACATCTTGAGCTTTGTCGACAAATCCAGTAAATGCTTCCCGAACTTTCTGAGCAAAGTCGCCAATCTTTGTGATAATCCAAGATGAAGTCTCATAAATGCGTTCCATCCCATGATGCAAACACTGCGGTCTCTGCACAGGAGAGTTACTAGGGTTATCACCCTTCTGAACCTCCTCAATCTCCTTCTCAGTATCAGAAAGGTTGGAACCAAGACGGTAAACAGAATAGGCATCGTCCGGACCGCCGCACTGCTCGCGTCTATCAAAGATTGATGTGAACCAACATTTATCATCGTCGAGACGCGCAGATTCCTCTGGGAGCTTGTTGTGACAGAAGCATTTAGATCCATGGCGGAGAGCAACTGAGTATCCCTTGATAGTGCACTGGTGATTACAAGAATCTTGATTGGGACTTCGCTGTGGTCCGTTGATGACGACTCGAGGAGGGTACGAGGTGAGGAAGTTGGGCAGTTTGAAGCAGCCGTAGGGTTTGATCTTGTGCAATTCTTTCTTTGGAGCGGGCCTGGAAATCTTGACGGGTCGCTCGATTTGCTCGGTCTTGGACTCATCATCGGCGACATTGACGGAAATTCCTGTGTTGATTACACTCCAAGTTCCTTTTCCGCCGCAAGCTTCACGAGACCAACCAGGACACCAACTTGAACACTGGCCATCGTCCACCTTGGCGTTCTTCGCGGGATATGTGTCAGAACACAAACACCACCCACGCTGAACCGCAGCCACAGGCTTATCCTCTCGTTTGCAGTAATTGGCACATTGCTTCATTGAGTTCTTACTTTCAAGCCTCTTGTGAGTCAAGGTAGCAGATTCCACGTTATAGCAGCCGTGCGATGTCATATGGCCAAAACTTGGTTCTTGGTAAGGCTTCTGCGTATGACCTTTGTCATCGGATTCCTGCTGGATACGGAGTCTTCCACCAACATAACCAGTTCTGTATGCTGAAAAGGTGTCTCTGGTAACACCATAACCCCCGCAGGAGTACTGGGCATCGCCGGCGCAAGGGATCTGACATTCGCGAAGATCAGTTGTTGACGCGGAACGAGGATAGCCTTGGGCACAGTGACATGCGGAGCCTTTGATGAAAGCAACGCCTTTTCCTATAGCGTAACAAGAATCGATGCAAGACGAAGGGAGATTTGAGACGTCAACTGGGTAAAGAGGTATGTGGTCTGCGGCCATAGGAAGATCCCAGAAGCATCGCTCGATCTGTCTTATAGGCTTCGGCTCGATGGTCGGATTCCTCTCAGGTCCAAGATTATAAACGCTATAAATATTGTTATCGCTGCCGCAGTCGAAGAGAGCTGTTCCAGGACACTGAATATTGCATCGGTAATCAGGAAGCTCGTCATCCTTGTCGGGATATTCATTGCTGCAGTGGCAGGTCTGGACCTGCATGAAGGCGTACATGTGACCTGTTCTTTGACAGAAGCGATGGCACAAGGAAGGACTGTTATGTCTGAACATCTTGGAAATGCTATTGGCGGGTGCTCCGGTGTAGCAGGCTTGTCCTGGATGTCCATTCGGCTTGGTATGATCAGCCAACGTCTCTTCAGAGTCCCGTGATGTAGAAAAAGGATCGTCTGCCCCCAGGTCCACGCCAAGGCCAGTGTCGTAGACGGCAACGTAGGGAAAGTGGTGACTAGGGTCGTACACTGGCTCACGCTGGCATCGGTTGTCGTCGTCACTCAAGCATGGCATGTAACACTTGTCAGATCCAACAATGAGATCTCGTCGAGGATACCTTGTCCCGCAGTAGCAAGCGTTACGCCTCATCAAGGCAAGAGGTTTGTTATTTCCAGCACAAAGCCTAGCGCATTCGCGAGGGGACTCTTTGGGACCCAAAAATATAGTGACGTCTGTACGGAAGGACAGACGAGCGCTGCCGTGATAGCAGCCCTGCGCTGTGATCTTGCCAGCCTTGCCTCGATTTTCTGAGAGTTGCTTTGACTCGGTAGGCTGAGTAGATGGTCTCAGTTTGCGATGAGGAAAAGGACCATATCCCCCCACGTCAACCTTAGCCGGGATGTTGATGTTGAAGACGCTGTAGAGTTCCTCCTCTTCAAAAGCATCGTTCCGTGGCTGCTTGACGCAGTCGCCGTTCAAGATACCCAGACATTGCGCATTACAGCGGTTATTGTCGACTTGGCTAAAACTCTCTGGCACAACAGCACTACAGAAGCAGTTGGTTTCACCGAAAGCGATCCAAGGCTGACCTCGTTGGCGACATACATTGATGCATCTCCGACGCTCTGCCTCATTTCGCGACAATCCACCAACAACAAAATTCGTCAATCTATCACGATAACAGCCTTTATGCTTGATCGCTGCAGGATCAGCACTCTGGGCCGCTACCAGAGACACCCAGAAAAAAAGAGCGGCGAGTAACAAATTGAACATCGCCATGACAAAAGAGTGAATGGCGTCCAAGAAAAAGAGGCAGCCATGGGGGCCGGGAAGAGGTGTTTATGTTTCCGTCATCAGCGAGTGGGCTAATTTTACATGAACGCGATCTAGACTCTCGTTGGTTGCCCTTGAGTTAAATATGGAACGTTTTAGGCATCAGACAAGGGTCTGTGCCTCAATGCTGGCTAGGATCATGAGAAAACAGCCAACGAGTGGTGAGCATGAGAAGCTAAAGAGGCAGGGCTGCGGATCCTAGCTGAATCGTCTCTCTTGGCGTCGGTTACAAGGCAGGCTGAATTGAGAAATCGCCGAGACTCGCCTTCGTTATACAGGGTAAGAATGTTTTCTGAGTAAACTTCAATGTCATCATCATCAATCAGTCTTGGGTTTATTTATTGGGAAAGCAGTTTGACAATCTAGGTTAAGCTCGTGACCATTCAAGAGCCCATAACAGTCCAGAGAGTCTAGATCCTGCAGGAATTCTTGTTCAGATATGCCGGGTAGCTCGATCATCTGGCTGTTGATATCAAACTCGAAGCCAGAAGCTGATTGCATCCTGGTACCTATCTCCTCATCGCGCATTAATGTTGAGGGAGACTGATGGCGTTGCTGGCTCGTGGTTGTCATGAGGGCATCATCTCGGCTTTCCGCATCCTGGCCAAGACATCTTGGAAAGACCCCATTCCTGGTAATGCTTACGGCCCCAAACGTCGGTATTATCACTTCGATTGAAGCATTCGAGACACTCCGACGGCTGGCGACCCCAATATCTCCATACAACCCAGCATGTTTCGCAGCATCTGCTTCGATGCGTGCTAGAGTTGTTACAGCTCCAGTTTTCTGCTTCAACACTGTATTGCCATTATCTTGACTTAGCTCCAGCATTATTTCAATCGTTTCCTGCACCATGTCCCGATCGCTTAGTCGCTGGTAAAGATAATGTTCTTCTAGATCTTGTTCGCGATGCCAACGCCGCAGGTGAGCGAGAAGCAATGTGATACATGCAGTAAAGGCCGAAAAGTCGACGCTAGTGCAGCAAAAGGCAACAGAGTCCATGCATCTGAAACCTATATAGCGCTTGAGAAGCTCACAGCTTGCGTCAACACAAGCCAATTCATCGTGGTTGCGTACATCCATATTCACGCTGTGAAGCATCTGAGGCAATCAGAGGTAAATGAGTAGGCTGAAATGCGTGATCTGGAAGAGCATGCGTAGTACATCTTCAAGCTTGTCCTTTCCTCTGGTCGTCTTCTGCTTTGCGTTGGGAGGTTCCCACCAGTCCGAAGGCATATTGCATGCAGCCTTTTGCAGCTTTGAGTCAATGATCCGAGTATCGAGCGATTCTTCGTTATCTCGGCTTGGGCTTTTGATCGTCGTTATGCGACTCATGATAATGCTGTGGACACGCTCGAGATAGCCCATAGGACAATCTAATGGGCCTAGGTCGTCGGAGTACTCGAGAATGTCGTCGGCGGTCCCGGGAGGAAGGTTGAGCATGAGGGACAGGTACCTATCTTGGCTAACGATTCGGTGCCATATGAATGAGGGACATGCAGCTATATTGGGATCCAACACAGTCACTTCTGAGTAATCTCCCAGGTGAAGACCCATGAGTTGGCCTAAGCTTATCGCTCTTCTGAAAACTTTCCAAGCACGGCGCAGATTCCCAGAATTAATATGGAAAACTCCTTCAAGCACGAGACATTCCAAACCCTCTAGTGACTCTAGCAACCCGTCATTGGTGGTAACCAGCTGACAAGCCGTGCCCAGAAAGTACTGCATGGCGGCAGCAGGGGTGCATCCAAGATCAAGTCGTCCGAGGTCGAACGTTGCAGGGCGTAGATTCTGTAACCCATGCGCAAGATAGAGCAACATTCGAGCAACTAAGGCTGGGTGACTCTTGGGGCTTGGAAGAGCGGAGAGACTCGAAGCTGGGAGCATTTTGCCTCCAAAAAGGTCCCTGTACGGCCGGCAGAGGAATTGTAAAAAGGGGCTGTATTCCCAGCAGCGATTATGAGATCAGCATCCCTTTGGGACGGAAGTGCAGCATGAAGCTCCGCAGATACCCTATGATGAGGATGAGGTAGGCCGTGTCGAGAGAATGTAAGCGGTTGATCAGACGGGCTTAGGGATAGGTCTGGAATCTGTTGGGCTGTGTTCCACGAAGGGAGACAGGCTCCTCTATCGAGCAGTTGCTCAAGCAAAGCCTCAACGCGCTCAAGCCTGTTTTCTAGTGCCCCGTGCTTGAGCGTGTTGCTTGTGATCGCTGCGTTCCTAATCTGCTCCGTAAAGGCTGTGAAATCCTGATGCTCTTGGGTCATGCATGGTGTTTGGCGCTGTTGGCATCCAGTGCAGACGTCACTCGTTGGAAACGGAAATTCACATTTTGTTTTTCGCCGCTTGCCTAGAATGACACAAACAAGGTTAATATGATTGACTCTTAATGACAAGAGGGTGCTGTCACATACTCCCAGCAGCTCGTTGTTCCCTTGCGGATCTTCCTACGCTTTGGCGGCTGTCCATCCGTTTCGTGATCTGCGGGCCTTCTGAGTGATTGAATGATGCGTTCTGTCATCTTCAGCACCAATAATAACTACAGAAATTGGTTTGAGTTGGAAAGGCTTGAAGGTCCAGAGCTTGCAAGGCTGTATGAGACGCGATTCAAGTTCGCGGATGGAGTTCCCCACGAGGGGAGCGTCGCGAGATGACGTGTTGTTTTGTTACCGTCAACGCGAAGTCACGTGGGGCATGTCCTTCAAAGGTACCAGGAGTCCAAGACCATGTTCTCAGGGCGTCAGAAGACTTGGGGACTTGAATCAAGCGGCAAAAATAAACTAGTTAAAGGGACAACAAAGTCATCGGATATCATCCCCAGCCTACTTAAATATTTTGTCATTTAGACTAGATGTCTGCAGTTTTTTGACCTCCCCTAGAATGCCAACCTGGTTCTCCTGTCATAATACTGTGTCTCTGACAAGCCATTTTTCTTAACAGAGAAGGTTCCTAGCACAGAGTGTTGTCTCTTGGTGAAGATGGTGTAGTTCTGGAAAAATTATTTACGACTGGTTATTACGAGCATCCAAAGGAAGAAATGGACTAGAATGCCATGTCTTCCTCTTGATATCGACCGTTTCTGCTACTTGCAAACCATAACTCTACACAAGAATAGCGCGTACAGATTAAGGAGCTCCAGGACCAACAGGGAGGTTAACGCCATTGACGCCCATGGAAGCTCCACTCAACAGCCAGACAATAACTCTCGCAACGACTTCAGGTTCCGGCATTTTCGTACCAAGCCCCCACTGCTGCAACTTGTCCTCCATTTCCTCTCTGGACAACTCACCAAAGAACTCCTTTGTCATGGGGGTATACGTATTGCCTTCCAGAAGGTTAGCTCTCACATTTTATCTGTAAAACACCCATTTGACCTACCTGGAGAGACCGTGTTTACCCGAATGCCAAAGGATTGAACGTCCTTTGCAACGCAGGACGTGAAGTGTGCACATGCAGCCTTTGATGCTCCGTACGCAAAGGCACTCGGTCCACGAAGCAGAGAAGCCATGCTAGAGACATTGTCTCTTGGCATCTTCACCATGGCTGCCACTTGAGCCCTGGTACAGTACATGATTCCATTGATGTTGACGCCCATCACTCGAGCCCATTCCTCGTTAGATTCCGCGAGAATAGCTGGTTGAATCTTTGATAGGACTGATTGGGACAAACCGGCTACATTAGCAGCGCCGTGCAGTGCTCCGGACTCAGCAATGATAGCGGCGACCCAGTCATCAACCTGTTTCGGGTCTGACACGTCGACTTTTGTCGTGTATACTTTTGTGAGAGGATTGATACTCTCAATTTCGTCCTTGACCCTGGGAAAATTACCGTCGTTCCAGTCTGCGATCCAAACTGCTGCTGCACCATGCTGAGCAGGAAGTCGGGCGATGGCGGCGCCCATACCAGACGCTCCCCCGGTGACACTGAAGATCCGGGAGCTCAGATTAATTGACGCTGATATTGCGGCTGCCAAGGATGGAATAGGTAGAAGGGTAAATTGGAATGATCTTGGACTTGTGGCTACTGAAGAACTTTGAAGTATTGACCTCTGGCTGGATTGGCAAGTCCTTGCTCTATTTATATCTCGTAAAGCTCTAAAGGCTTCAATTATGGTCCAATGAAAGTCAATTGATCCGTAAATTTGAATATTTATTTTGCTTGCTCCGGAATTGCCAGGAAAACGCCTGTTCCATCCGCCGAACCCCCTTGTTTCTTCCTCCGAGCCTCCGCCGCTCCTCCGCCATTGTCCACCAAAGCCCCGCCGACTTACCAACTGATCAGTACTTTCCGTCCTAGTGCTGCCTTGTTGCAAAGTCTGGCCGTGCACTAAAGTGGGTGAGGCCTTGTCTTCACACATGGACATCCGCAAGATCAGCTTCACCGGTAGCATCAAGGTCGGCAAGCTAATCCAAGTCGCGGCTGCACAGTCTAACCTCAAGAGCGTTACGTTGGAGTTGGGAGGAAAGTCACCTATGATCGTCTTTCCTGACGCTGATCTCGAGAGGGCTCTGCAGGCTTCGACAACGTTCCTCTTGATGAACGGTCAGGGATGTGCTCTCCCCACATGGCTCTACGTTCATGGTTCTATCGCAGACGAGTTCATCACAAAGCTCAAGGTTATAGTTACAGAGAACAGCCGGCACCTCGTTGGAGACCCGACTTTCACCAGCACTCGGTCGTCACCGCTGTACCATCACCGCCTGAAAGAAGTTGTCTTGTCGTACATCGACGCTGGTAGGAAAGAAGCGACACTTCTCACTGGTGGTAAACCTATCGGAGACAAGGGCTGCTACATTGAACCAACCATATTCGTGGACCCGCAACCAAATGCGAAGGTTCTGCGGGAAGAAATCTTCGGGCCAGTTCTAACCATCGTTAGGTTTTCCACTGAGGACGAAGTTGTCAAGCTAGCAAACGATACCGAGTTTGGATTAGCTGCCTACGTCTGGACAGCAGATATGAGCCGAGCTCTGCGATTAACTCAGAAGCTAGAGGCTGGGACTGTCAGTGTGAATAGGGCTGGTGGCTTGCAACCTAACGTACCTATGGGTGGATGGAAGCGTAAGGTCTTCGAACTTTCAAATATCGTATTATCTACTAACTATTCTAATTCTAGAGAGTGGCCAAGGGGTTGAAAACGGCAAAGAGGCTATGTTTGACTGGACTCAGTTAAAGTTAGCAGCTATCAAGGGATAAATGAGCATGAGAAGGATTATAGGGATGACAATAGTCTTGTACTTCTAGAGACATTCTTTGACTCCGCAGATGATGGCAACACTTATGCATAAGATTTAGCTGCAGATGCAAAATAGTCGTGATTGGGACATGTCTCAGGAATTGGAACCCTAAACAGGAAGTTTATTCCATGAAGCAATCAAGTATTCTGTGTGACTCGATTCGCATAAAGCTTAATGATCATGTCTCAAGTTTATTTACGTGGCATGTCAGATATGCTTCTACCCTCAGGGTGTCAGAAGACTCCAGACCTACAATTAGAGGATAAAAATAAACTAATCAAAGAGCCCGCTAAGTTTATCCTAAACTTACCTAAGCATTTTTATCACTTAGGATGGAGATCTTAAGTTTTCTGCCATCTTCTAGCAACATAGAAGTATTTAAAGATAAAATTTGGTCTCTTATTCTGAGTATAAAGTCGTGGCTTCTTCCCAAATGTCTACTTGAACACCGTTCCCAAATTTCCCTACCTCTTTTAAGCAAACTCCTTCTATGCAACGAAACCAGCTTGGACTACTCACAATGGACCCGTTTGGGCGTCTTCCTCTTGAGATTCGGGACCATCTCGTTTCCTACCTTCACAAACGTCGTTTTGTCATTGAGCTCTGTCAAGCATCCCCGGTTTTCAGACATCAGCTAAACACCAGCAAGTTGTTGAAATACTGGAATACCCTTCACCAAGAGATGGGAAACGATATGATTCAGGACACATTGACGGTCTTGAAACATCCCTCAAATGATGCGAGGTATTCGCCCTATCGCCCGGAACATTATATTATGACCGACTATCGCTGTCTCGACCCGTTATTCACGTCACAACAGCATCTGATTTTCGAACTTCATGCCATTTATCAACGCATGCTTAACTGCCTGGCGATAGGCCCTTCGTTAGTGCCTTTTTATAGGGAGAAATATCCTCACGTCGATAATGGTAGCTTCAGCTGCCGCTTGGCTGACGCATTCGGAACCCAGGGCGAAGACCTCCCGGGCGTGCTGCCTCCAGTCAACTCTAAAAGGCGCCGACAATTGTTTTATTTCCTCCTCGCTATTGAGATTATGGAGAATCAATGCCCGTCAGCCTTCGTGAAAGGCCTGCGAGATGCTTCGAAACAGCTAACTATAAGAGAGCATCGTTCACAGAAGGTTGTTTCTTCAATGATGCTTAACGTTACGATACTGCTTTATGTGTGGTGGTAGGCATCTGAAGAGGAGATGATAGTGAGGGGGAGGTGAAGGGCATGGAGGAATGTCAAATATCTCGATACGTTGTATTGATACTTGATGCATCGATAGTCATTCCCGATCTAGTTTCGCTACAGGTCATAGGTACGTCTGAAATAGGCAGTCTAAATCTCCTGAAAATGGCTACTTTATGATATAAATATAGCTTTCCCTGCTCTTAAAATGTCTAGAACTTTATCTTTAACTTTTAGGCTGTAAGTATCCCTAGTCCTTCGACTACAGTGCATTCGAAATGGAAGCTGGATGTGTCGCTAGTGAATGTGACCTGTATCTAAAAGCTTATCCTCACCCTGTGACTTAGGAATCCTTTTAACCTCGGTAGGTAAAGAAACTCTAGGCTGTGAGTATAGATAAACAACTACCTTTATGGTTAAACTTCATCATAACAGGCTCTTCTTCCCTTGGCTCAAACGTTAATAGGGTTATGGGTGCCTGTAAAGTTAGGTGATTCCACACGTATAAATAGTTGTTATGCTCAACCCTTCACGGTTTAAGTTCATGGATGGAATCACGCGAGGCGTCGCGAAATAACACGTATTGTGTTAGCGTCAACGCGAAGTCACGTGACATAAATACATCTAACAGCACCTTGTAGTTAATGACCTGATATCTTGTAATAACTTAGAAAGCCATAAATTTCCTAGTCATTAGACAAATGAAGATTGCATTCCGGATAAAAAAAACATATTATTAAAGATAGCTGAAATGAAACTTCTGTATATTCTTATTATAATTATTAAAATTTCCCAATATTTTTGTAGGTAATTAACGTCTTTCAAGCCGCATTCTATTGTGCCAGAATTTCTACCATTATGCAACTATTGTGGTTTGTGTAACGTTGGTCCGTGCGCGTGCGCGCCCATGGGGAGATTTTCTTATATACTGTTGAAATCCTTCTCTTCTCTTCTCCTCCACATCATCGCCGCCTCTCCTGCTGCCGGTAAGTATCCTTTCCTTGTTGACGTTTCGGTGTGAAAGGACGAAGCTATCGATATATCCTTGTACTAACTATTGACAATAGCGTATGTATATGATGATACTCGTTCCCCCTCTCGTTTCGATCTTGGCCGCTAACATGTAGTTTCTTTCGCGACAGGAGTCTACGATATAACCGTGAGTTCATTCGCAGTTCTCAGATGGCGATGATATGGCTGACATATTTGTGCTTGATAGAAATTTTACATACAAACAAACTGTAAGTTGTTTCCCCTGTCTGGCGCCCAGCCTCACGGGTCACCCTGCACATTCAAGTTCTCAACTAACTGGTTCTTTGCGCAGCTTCACACATCCAACATGTAAGATCAAAGCCAAACTTTGATATCGTTAACATTCTGGTTTTCTTACATCGTCATAGCATGACCAAACACGAGAAGTTGGTAAGTAGCCCATGGTCGATTTTCAACCGGTCACACATGTGGTACAGTGCCACCAGATCTTAGCTTGTGTTGCTAACATCATCCCAGAAGAAGGCTGAGCAGAAGCCAGCCGTAAGCAATACAACCCACCAAGTTCACTGACAATATACTAACGACACTTCCTAAGGCCAAAGGAAACCCCACTGGGGACAGGGTAAGTATTCATGGGCCGCCGTTCCGAGTCTCTACCGCTAACCAGCAATGTTCTTCATAGAAGCGCAAGGCTGTATGTTACTCTAAACGACCACAAAGCTACAGCTTCAAGTTCGGCTGACATGTTTAGTCTCAAATGACCACCGACGCGGTGCCCCCGGCCCCCGTGGCCGCAACCGTAAGTCAAAGGATTATCGAAGTATAATGGATATATGATGATTCGAAAATCAGATGCTGTTGT